>VZTB01018233.1:156165-209093 GCA_013397245.1 Thryothorus ludovicianus
CGCCGCGCCCCGCCCCTACCTGCAGCCCGCGCCTCCGCAGGATGCCCGGCTCGTCCATGCCGGCGCTCCGCCGCCCTCACGCCGCGCGGCGCTGCCTGGCCATGCCGGAGCGCCCGGAGCCCGCTCCGCATCCCCGCAGCTGCCGAGCGCTGACATCACGCCCGCGCCGATTGGCGCCGCCGCCGCACGTGACCGCGCGAGGAGCGCGCCCGGCAACTTCGGGGCGCAGTCCGGCGGCGAGCGGCTCGGCTCGCAGAACGGAGCGGCAGCAGCGTAAGGAGCCGCGCCCCGCTGGATTCCCGTGAGAGGCTGCGGGCAGCCCGCGGAGAGAGGATGGATTGTCTCGGGGGCGCAGGCACCGTGGCCAGCAGGTCCGGCTGTGACCTTGGGCTTGTCGCCCGAGGACCCCTCATCAGCTCAGCTGACCCGACTGGAGCAAGGAAAACTCGTCTCCGTCAAAAACTTGGTGCTAGATCCTTAAAGATTACGTCTGAAAGCAAAGATTTTAAGGGGCAAAACGGTAGTGGAGTTTTCGTATCTGCCAAGCTGCTGGTTAAACAAATCACTGATTCCCCCTCCCCCAAAAGCTGTCACCATACTATACTAGGTATTCACCCATTAACAGTCTAATATGAGGACTATGACAATCACACCCTTAAATCTAGTATGAAAAAGAAATATTGATTTCCTGTCAGATTGCATCATTTTGAGAAGTAGTCTATGTACATTCCATAGTATAAAAGCTGCCAGGAGCAAAGGCGTTTAGAACAAAAAAAATAAAATAAAATAAAAAAAAAAAAGAAAAATAAAGGATTGCTGAAAAGATAATGCTGAGCAGTAACAGCTTATCTGAAGAACAGAGAAAGAAAAGGCTGCTGTATTCCCTGCCCCCAATTCTCAACTTTTCTTCATAAGATTGAAATGCATTAATGTCATTGTTTTACACTTGTTATAACTAAAAAAAATTGTAATTTCAGCTATTTACCTACATTTCTCTGATACCTCCAAATGTATTATTCTAAAAAAACAGTAAATTTTTATCTAAGTTTACCTGGTGACATTAACTGAATATGTTTCTTCTTCCCTGTGCCTCTGTGTTTCCAGCTCCGAATGCATCCATCACATTTGGTCAATGGCTTAAAATTTAGCCATCACAGACTTTAGTTATAGGATTAGAGCAGTATTTTAGTTAAGAAAGGAGACGCTCATAGCAACCAAAACTCCAGTTCCACAAGAGGGAGACAAGGAAAATCAAACACAGTGATAGATACACAAATCTGTAGGCCAGACGGGGATATGTGACCATCCAGCCTTCCTCTGTAACAAATGCTACTCATCCCTCCTGAATTCATTTTTCAAGAGTAATATCTCTTCAAACAGCATGCTGACCCTAGTGAAAACTTTTTTGGTTTACAGAATCAAACTGAAATGTGACTAGATTCCCTCACTTGTTTGAAACAAAAGGAAAAAATGTTACATTATCTCCTATGGGTTCCACCCAATATGTTTTCCCTTTTCCATTTCAAAATGTCATCTTTCTTCTTATAAGACTTAAAAACTTTATCCCAATCATTCACATCCATGTGTCCTCACATCATATCTCTCCTATGTTTCTGTTTCCAAAAATGACACAGGCAAATGAATGACAATCTAAATGCTGTTATATGCTTCCAAGTAAGGGCAGAAAAAATTAATTAACCAAAGACTGTTAAGTTTCAAGGGTGAGAGGAAAAAACTTACCATTTGTCTCTCATGACATATTGCACGTTTCAGCTGTAAGGGAGTTTGCATCTATACACCCAATCTTTATACATATTGCACAAGTTTTATTTTAATCACTGAAATACAAAATTTCTCAATGCTCAATATATTAGTTCCTTTAAAAGTAAGAAATACTGAGGGGTAGTTAGCTTTAGTCCACCCACCACTTCAGCCTGTCTAACTGTATATTTAACGGTATTTGTATGAATTAAAAGTACCCCATGCCATCTAGCTCTGAGGCCATTACTGGACAATGGCATTAGAAAGTCATACTGTCAATTAATGTGCCACTAACAGGCACGAATGCAAAAAGTCCACAACCTAAGAAAACACCTCAAGTACCACAGAATATATATAATTCCATATGAGGACAATTTACAGAAGGCTTTATCGGCAGACAAAGCACAGATGTACATGCATGAAGAAACTATCCAACTACAGAGTGCAAGTGTAACAAGTTTTGCAATATGCTGAAGGTCATTGGTACAGCCACGTAAGTAATATTAGAAGGCAGAAGAATGAAACAAAGAGAAGACTGCCTTCCAGTGAAAGATGAGAGAAATCCCAAATAGAAGAGTATAAAACCATCTTTCAGTTACAAATGCATTCACTATCAATTCTAGAAATGGCATTTTCCTAGGCTTGCACTGCTTTTTATAAAGGTGTATTGGAAGAAACTGAAACACGGAGGTTTGCAATTTAGAAGGAAAGCATCCACTGAATTTTCTCGCTATTTATGAATTTCTTTAGCTATTGCCAAAAGTGCATCTTCGTGTTTAAAAATGCATATAGCCTGATAGCCTTCTCTGGAGGCTTTCATTATGTTCAGGTTATAATTTCAGTTCTATTCACCATCAAAACCATGGCAGATGAGACTGGTATGGAAGAATTTGTGTTTTAGAAGAAAAACCTATGTTTTCTGAAACATTTTAATATCATTATCCTTATATTTATATATACAAAATATAGCAAAATATCTCACATTCTTTCACATCACTTGTAGCAGAAAGGCACAGTTCAGTTATATGCATCACAAAATAAAACATGTACACTGTATGAAAAATAAACTTTTTCCTCCTCCCCATCAGGGAAGGCAAAATTATTTTAGGACTAAAGTAATCAACCTCAAGTTTTGCCAAAAATTTTTCTCCCCTAAAAATGAAGTGTTTGACCTGATTAAATGTGAAGGATATTGCAGAATTAATGTTTATTTAAAGCTGCAAAGAAACACAGTAGAAGATAGTTTCCAGGACAATTCTATAAATCTAGTAAGTTATCGTCATTCAACTGCCACTTTTTTGCATTAGTCGTACAGCTTCACTTAAAAAATAGTATTGATTGACAAAAGTAAATTTGAAATCACTGTAATTACTGAAATCAGCCAATCAACCAGATAAAACCTAAGCATGCAAAACTATATATGAATATGTAACTAGAGTTTTACAATGCAGATTTAATTTAAATTTAATTTTATGCATTCACATATCCCATGTGTGGCTGCCACTCTCATACTACACATGGTGGTAGGACATGATAAATCATATTAATTATGCACCATGAAAAAACTCATTTGTACTCTGCCCCTGAATCTATCTCTGTCAGGGCTATTTCCTATACCTTAAATACTCTACAGCATCCAGTCACCATCACTGAGTTTTAAAAATAATTATTTTCTTCCAAAATGTGAAAATTCATATGCTTACAATAGATAACAAGCAATGAAATGATTGCCTTATATTTTGATAACCTGCAATCCAGAATAACAGGAATTTTTTTCCAGCATAGGTAAAAAGTGAGCTCTTCATCGTATTTTTGTCCTCTGATAAGCTATTCAACTAACTTACTAGAAAAACTAAAATATTTCAACTGCCATAATTTCAGAAGTCAAGGTAAATGGACAAACTACTACAGATACCTGGAAGTGTGTAACATTAATTCTTATGCAGCCTTTCTCTAAGCACATTAGAGAAGAGAGAACAATTAGAGTATACTACAGCATGTCCCCCTGAATGTTGTAGTTGTAGTGGTTTTGAAACAAACTCCTGCAAACACTGCTTTTGTGGTTTTGAATGGAGAGCAGCCCCACAGTAAAGGACATGAAGGTCCTGGCTGATGGCGAGTTGAACATGAGCCAGCAGTGCCCTGGCAGCCAGGAGGGCCAACCCTGTCCTGGGGACACCAGGGACAGCATGGCCAGCTGGGCAAGGGAGGGGATTGTCCTGCTGTGCTCTGCACTGGGGAAGCCTCACCTGGAGTGCTGGGGGCAGTTCTGGGGGCCACAGACAAAAAAAAAAACATTAGAGAGTGTCCAAAGGAGGGCAACAAAGATGGTGAAGAGTCTGTAGGGGAAGCCAGAGCAGCTGGGGTTAATTAGTGTGTTCAGCCTGGAGGAGACTGAAGAGAGAGCCTACAACATCCTCACAAGAGGAAGCAAAGGGACAAGCACCGATCTCTTCAGTATCATGACCAGTAATAGGAAGTGAGGAAAAGGCATGAAGATATTGGGAGAGTTTAGGTTGGATATTTAAAAAAAAGGTCCTTCCCCCAGAGGGTGGTTGGGCACTGGAACAGACTCCCTAGGGAAGTGGTCATAGCACCAGTCAGCCAAAGTTCAAGAAATATTTGGACAACACCCTCAGGCACACAGTGTGACTCTTGGGGCGTACTATACAGGACCAGGAGTTGGACTCAATGATCCTCGTGTGAACTTTCCCAGCCAGGTTATTCTGTTCTTCTGTAGTAGTTTAAAGAATAAACTGTCAAGGTAAGACAACATTACAATTCCAAAAAGTACCTCAAGGTTATTTTTCTGAATGGCCATGAAAGAAATTGAGTCACCTTTATGTTCTACACCAAAACAATCATAGTCTGCATACGATTAAGAAATAATCTAGATAACATTCCTGTTCTGTAGTATTCTGAAAAAAGTGTCAGCTCCTAAAGTATTTCACACTGAATTTTGAACATCTTATGCAGACACAGTACACTTTTTTTTCTATTATATACACACACATACACAAAAAAATCTCTAAAAACATCACCCAGAAGTTTTCAACTGTCCCATACATATATATACACACCAAACCATCCATACTGTCAGTCCACAATACTTTGGGGAAAAGAGATTTCATCAGAATCTTAATGGATACCAGATCATCATCACAGGATGTTACAGAAGCATGAAAGCAAAAGCAATATATGGTGCTGGGAGATGGAAGATGAGCATATATTTCTTATATCAATTTGACAGAAGTAGAACAAAATGAAAGCGAAACAAAAAGATTAAAGAATTTTATACAGAACAACATCCAGCTATCTTAAGTAAGTCAAAACCTTATAGTATCACTCTGTACTTGTACATAACCCAAGAGTTTTCTTTAATGCAATGTTTCTAATGCTATCTGAGGAGAAAAGGGTTATGGAAACAACTCTATCCATCTGCATCTTGTTCCTTCATGTTCTGGAAGCTCTGTTATCTGTGAACTATCACTGAAATTGGCCACAGCACCAGAAGTGAGACATTTCATCAAAATTAGCAACAAAAATTTACAGACCAACACTTAACACCATCACTGAGATATGGGATGCTAAAATTTGCCTGAAGTCACAGATACCTTTTCAATCTGTACATCTAGACTAGAAAACAGAACTGTAGCTCTGCAATATATTTTTCAAGAATTTTCTCATACAACCACAAGAAGAGTTGTTGTTTCAGTATTAACAGGAAAGTGTATTTGAGATATTTAGTCATTCTGGGAATAAGCCAGCTTTATCACAAACTACTTGAATGAAGTAATGAAAATTCACCACTCAGTTTTCATTATTTATTTTCCAAGAATTTATTTATTCATAGAAGCTATGCAATCATATGAAATTGCACATTACTTTAAGAAATTGAGAAAGCAATCCTTACACTTTAGAGTGTTAGGAACTAAAGTTGCCTCCTTGTCTAAATTTGAGATAAAGCCAATTTATTTATAATAATTAACATATATTGAAATTCTGAGAAACTAATGAATTTTACAGAATTAAGTTCCATCCCCAACATCATAATTAACTACTAACAAGGTACAGTAATTCATATACCATTTTAGACACTGAGCAATACATGTTTTATTATTCAAGGTGGAAAGCTTACAGTATTTCATCTATATAGCCATTTATGCTCCCTGTATACATTTGCCTAATGTCCCTTCTAAGGGCCTAGAAAAAGCATGGAATAAATGCTCCATGTGAAATCAACTGCTCCCTTACAGGATACACATGATAACCACCAATTCCCAGAAGAAAACAGACATGCTCCAGCAGCCAAATGTATTCAAGGCACCTCTGAATCCCCAGCTACAGCACTGAGAAGGCATTGCCAACCTGACAATAAAACCATGAGTTTTCACCAGCTTTTTTTCTCTGTTCTCCTTCAGTATTACAATCCTACCCACACATACAAAGTGAGTTACTCCATTTACATCTCTTCTATGCTTCAGAAGACTTTTGGGCAATAATCACTGTATGGATTGATAGAGTACCATTGAATTTGTGTTCTATTTTATCACATTACACAAACACACATTCAGGTAGCCAGGCAGCTGTACGTCCAAGGACTCCAACTACCAGGTCCAGCAATGCATTGAGAGACAGTTTATTATTCTCACTGTATATTACTAAGAATACAGATCACAAGGAGGGAAAATTCAAGATTCCTCAGCTGGCGAAACTCTAATTCTCTTCTTCTAGAGCTGATAAACCCACACAAGTCGCAAACCACAGGTTAGCAGGCCAGTGCAACAATTTATTACACTTCAGGAAGTAGGATTGATTGCTGCTGTTTATCAACAAAAGAAAATACTACTGATTCTGTTACTTATATTTCAAAGCTCTTGAAAAGGAAGTACTTTATCCTGCGAAAGCACGAGTAGCTGGCCAGCAGTCCCATTACACGCGCAGGAATGGCCACACTCCATGGAGAGCACAGGTACGCACTGGGTCTTCTCGCCACCTGCCGGACAAAATCCTACTTGCACCGACTCCTGCCTGGGCTCATCACTCGCTCAGAGGGCTGATTAGCTGCCCAAGGTCATGAAAACATCGGAAGAAAAATAACTGTTGCAGAAGCAAACCAATTTTTCAAATAAATTATTTAAATAAATTAACTTCTCTTTCAGCACCAGAACATAATACAAGAACACGTCTCACAACAGGTATGCCAGTTTCATCCATTTTGCCTTTTCCATCAAATACTGTGTTTCTTAATCAAAAGGCATAGCTAGATCATCGATTCAAAAAAGGCAGTAAGCCCTCCAGTTTTCTAAGTTTTCCAAAATTACACAATAGCATAAAAGAAATTCCTTTCTGAAGAGACAGGCACATCAAGAATAGTCTGTATCTCTCATGGATCAGCTGAGATACACACATAATGTTCTCCCTTTATTCAAAAGTTGCTAACTATTTATCTCAGTATATCTCCAAAGAAAGCCTAACATGAAACACACAGGAGCTATGCCATTTTTAATCTTAGAATCTGAAGTATCACAAATATAGCTATGTCTTCAGGGAAGAAATAGAAAACCCCTCTGTGCTGAGGCTTTTCTAACAATCAGCTCAGTGGAATATTTCAGATTCTGTATATGGAAAAGGAATCAAATACTTAAAAAAAGATCTCACGGGAAAACAGTAATAGCAATTACATCCTGCATAATCCCTGTTAGATATTTATAAGTTTGATTCTCAAGTGAAATCAGTAGTAGGCAAGCTCCATTCCAACCACAATTATCAAACTTTGGTAAAGTTCTTGTTTTGAGATCACGCTGAATAATGATGCATTGGCATCAATGGGACATTTTGATGTCCCATTTTCTTTATTAGAAGCATTTAATCTCAACACTTACAATAAGGCAGTATTTTCTCAATGAGATAATATATTAATGCACTTTCTCTTAAGGACACAATTCTTCTTAATGTAATGGCTGTTTCTTTCACTATAAGATTCAATACTTTCCATTATACATGGTCCAGCTGCTTCACAAAAACACTCCCCTTCATTAGAGAACAACAGTTAAGCCTTTCAACATTGAAATTAATTCAGAAGATAGTTTACCTTGCTGAAGTCTTGACTCCCTATGGACAGAAATTCCATTACAAATCAGCAAAGTAAGGAAGTCTGGAATAGAAGGGAACGTTCTCCTAATGATCACTAGCTGCAATCCCATATTTAATACGTAGAGGATATTTAACAAGCATACCAAAAACATTTATTCACAGTTACAGGTTCCTGGACAAGCAACATCATGCCAGGAATATATTTGTTCAGGATATGCTTTTATTTGAAAGAAAAATTTTTATGAGAATAATGAAGTACAGTGAGATCCAACTCCACTTCAGCTGTAGGATAGTTCTCTTACTTAATTTGATTTTTTTCTCCCTCATTTACAGCAGGCAATCTCATAATTCAACTGTTTCTTACGACCTTCATCCCCCCTCCAACAGACAACCTAACAGATAAAAAAAAGGAATCTGTGATCAGCCAAGTGTCTATTATTACTATGAAATTATTCCATGCTTTACAAAGCCAACCATCATTTCTGAATTTAACTGACCAAATACTGAGTGTCTTCCATTGTACCACATAATTACAGTTATTTTGCAATGATCAAGAGGTTAAGTGTATTCATGAGAGAATAGCAGTTAACCAATCTCCTGCTGATTATTGTATCTTTTACTGAAGTGACATTAGGTCAGCTTGAGCACTTACCTAGTTTCTTAATCTCCACAACATTATGAAAGAAAATTCTTAATAGATGCAATGATCTTACTGTATTATTGCTTTATCAAAAGTCTGATAGATTTGAATAGAGACATATGCACCATAATTGAGCATATTGCGATAAAAGAAAAAAAAGCAAAACAATACTTTCTAACTTTACTGAGATGACAACAGAGTTGATGCTAAAAATCATCAGTCCATTGTGGCAGGGCACAGAAGAGGGAAGCGAACATGGTGACCACGTCACACCAGTGAAACCAGAGCAATTTAAATCAGCACAGATCAGAACAAGGGAGAGACTGAAGAATGCTAACAGGTAAGGTACGGTAAAAAATATCAGGTAAGGTATGGTAAAAAACATCCCAGTCCACATTCCCACCTGCCTCCACAGACAAAAGTGTGGGAGGACAGATTCTAAGAGAATATATAGTGCTGAAGGCAATCTCCCCCAATGACTTGCAGAGGAACAGTCCTTCCCTTAATGGGACACAGCTATGTCCAGTGAGGATGGGTATTATAAAAGTGGGTTGAGAGTCAGTTGGAGCCTGCTGGCCATGCTGTGAGGAGGAAGGGCCAGGTGGTCATGCAAAGGACAGAAAAAGTGAGATGTTACAAGAGGGACAGACAGGCTCAGGTGGTCGTGTAAGAGACAGGAAGGAGTTAGTCATGTAGAAGGAAGAGAGAAGGAATCTATGTTGTGTGGAGCTGCCCATAGGAAACTCACAGAGAAAAGGTATGAAGGTTTTTGCTATAGGATAACTGACTGCCAGTAGCAGTCAGTTTGAATCCACTGTTAATCAGTGCCCCATGAGAGGAGTGGGCGACAACACCAAAATGCTTTTTACAGTAACATATCTGGTTTCACATGAATGTACAAGAAAGCCTGACTAAAAAAACAGAGTTACAAATATCCAGTAGCATGTGTCAAGGCCAACTGTGGCAGTCAATCCACTTAAAAGTGTCAGGTCAGTAGAACAGCAGTTGCTTTTAAACCTAAAACTGTAAGAGACTGGAAATAGCAATGCACCATCCAACACAAAAGTAGACTGCTGTGTGTTCAGAAAAATTCTTTTTAGACACATCTGCTTTGTGAAACTTAGAAAAAATAAATAAATCAATGAGGAGGAATGTCCATCCCCAGCAGAGATCCCAAAAAACTATATTTCCCCACCTTGCCCCAGTGCCTGTAAGTCAGCAGTGTCATTCAACTCAGTTTGAGTCTCTTTGTTTTGAGAGTTACAGCTATCATCAGAACCAAGGGAGTACTTCAGCTTGAGGAGTGAGAGCTATTGTTTCCACACTGTCTACTTCCATCCCCTGCTACATCACAGTACTTTGCAAGTATCACAGGCATGAGGATATGTCAGCTTACAGGAAGGAAAATAAAAACGTTCCTTCATTAATTTAGAATTGTGCCTGATTTAGTTATCCTTTAACATAAGGATGCTGCATGCCCCATCAGCTTCCAAACAATCCCATCACTTTAGGCCAAACCTTACTAGGAAGTTCAAAGAATTTTAATATTTGCATTTTTGTCAACTGAAACTGCCAAAGCAGGGATCAAATTTCCCAAAGCAATAGCAGCATTTGGAAGTAAGTTTTTACAATGCTAAAAATTAAGTTTCCTAACAATATAGAGTATCACTATTAAAATTCAGGTCAGTGGAACAGTATCTTGTCCTCTACCACTTTTTTTTTAATTAATCAGCCTACTCTAATTATGCATGAGTATCAAATTCCTAAGACTGCTAAGAACAGTCAAAGAAATTGTCTTATAAGAACACCAAGCAACACCCTAACCTACTGCTGCTGACACAAGACACACAAGGAGCTCTCACTTTGAAGTTACCCACACCTCTCACTTCAGATCCTGAATACAGAAGTATAGATAGTAGTTTTCATACACTCATCACATTATTTCAGTTTATTTAAAGACAGAGCTGTGATTGAAATTAGTTTAAATTTTCATTACGCATTTCTGAGACTGGAAATCAAGCCAATCAAATTAGATGTGTACATGAGCTCATACTTCACAAGCAAAGGAAGATCTCCTTGCAACTTGTTGTTTACTATTTTCTCATTAAATGTTAAAAACTACAGATTCATCAGTGCATATTAGTAACAATTAATATGTTAACTGAGAAACAAAGAATTCACAATAGTCTTCTTTTTGTGACCAGAGGGAACAAGAACACTGTCGCATTATGGTTAAATTTTTCTCGATCCTCCCAAATGTCAGTCATTTTTCCAGTTTCTTCCTGTTCTTCATGTCGTTTTTAACCTCTTTATCCCCCTTCCATTTCCGCACCTATAAATCTTATAAGGAGTTGTGGAAGCTTTTGATCTAAGGCCAAAGGAGTTCATCATTATATTTCTGAGTTTTATCCCTTTTTAATCACAGATTGATTTTACACAGTTATCCTCTAAGTCCAACAACAAGCCAAGAAAGTTTTATGCCCAGAAAGGCATCTAAACTTCAAACACTATAAATGATCACACATTGATTTCTCCTGGTCATATAGTTTACTGCCAAATACCACTTCTCCTTCATTTCTCATGTGGCCAATTCTACCTGGGTGAAAAGTTCACAGCCTCGCTTTTGTAACACTTCTCACTTTTCCCACTTTCTGAGTGATACTGGCAACACAATTCTAGATGACATTTTCAGATAACCGTAACACTACACACAGAATTCAGATACTACAGAAGGCAAGAATGAGCTCTTATTCAGAGCCACTACTAACACACAGTCAGAAGCTTCAGTTCCAGAGGAGAAGCACTATATTTAACCCAGCCTACTGATCTCAACCGTGTGGGTCCTACAAACCAAATAAAAATCTAGAACAAAGGCATCCTCAGCTGACAAAAATTTGAACAGCCCTAGATTCTTGATTATCTAGAACTAGAAACTGGTCCTAGTGAGTCTTTTCACTCTTCAACATTAAGTCTCTCATGAAGGCAGAAGACTATTACATGGGATATCTGGGGAAAAAAAATATAGTACTCATGCAAAAAAGGGATATATTGCTTAGTTTCTACATGTACTTGATCTCCACTTATTCTGTACCATAAATAAGATACAGAAGAGGATTACACCTACATTCAGCTATAACAAATTGTGCAGTATCTCCTTTCAGCTCTCTCTCATGCTCAGTGTATCCTGACTGCTGGACGCTAACAGGCTGATAGGAAGTGACCTACTTCACCATAAAGGGGGTACTTTTGAAAAACATAAAGCATATGCTAACAGGACTTTTTAGGTTAGTCTTTTCTGAGAGATGATTATTTTACCTACTTTTCCCATTATTCTTTAACTAATGATAATTTGCAGCACAAGCTGTGTTCCCAATTCTGAGAAATCACAAGCTCTCTCTGGGAGAAATGTTAACCCAAGCCATCACCACGTCTGTATTTTATCCACATCCAAGAATGAGCAAGAAAAGTATAAGAACTAATAAAACCCCTAGTTTTAATCAGATGACTTGGGAAAGGATACAGTATCTAAAATTACGTCAAGCAACTGAATCTACAGTTTTGTTTTAAATTCAAGTACACTGCAACTGTTTTGAAAACAGTGGTCGAGCCAAGTAGAGATATATTTGTATTTACAAAAGAGAATACCCAGTCACCAACTGCTTGCATCAGCTTGTTAAAGTATTATAGTTTCACAGCTCTGGACCAGGCCTACTCCAGCCTTTTGCTGCGTACCAATATGAAGCATATAGGCGTGTCTTTGAAGATGCATGTTCACCTCCCTCTTACTTCTACAAAATTAGATCTATCTACTGGATTAGAACTGCAATTAAGTATTTGTTAAAAGGCAAATACAGACAAAGAAATATAAATGCAAATACATATTCATGGGTAAGGAATTAATGGAATAAAATACATAAGGGAGAACAACTCTATAGTCTTAAAAGTTAGAAGCAACTGAAGAACAGAAAACCTTCCTATCATTACTTGCCAATTTTAGCATTTCATAGGAATAAAAATCTCACATTGTAAACAGATTTTCAATAATTACTCTTAGATGTTAAACGTATTTTAAGTTAAACAATAATAGGTTTTCCGCTTTATACAGTGGTTTAGCATTCATGCAATTTCTTCAGTTAGAACTCAAGCATTTCTGAAATCTAGTTAACTGTTTTGGGGAGATTCGAGACTAAAAGCCAAGGTTAGCTAACTGGTAATTTCTATTATATAGTTTTTGTACTTCTCGCAAGTGCCATCCTTGCACTTGCTCTGCATTAACTTTCAGAGGATTAATTGTTACCCACACACAAGCATTGAAAACCCAAATCACTGGACAGAAAGAACTAAAACTTGAAGCAACCCAAGTTTCAAATACAGTTTCCTCTAACTTTCAAGGAAGTTAACTTAAAAATAAGTTCAGCTACATCTGATATTCTTTAGATAAAACTGAACATGGACAATTAGTGATTTGAAAACTTGCCTGCAATTCCAAAATAAAACATTTAAATAAAAGCCTCTGTTAAATTATGTGAGTTAGCTAAGCACAATTGATACTGTCATTCGCTTATCTAACCAATTAGTGCTTCTAAAGAATGTATTTTATTTGTTCGCAATCATTTATTATCTATGCTGTAATTTTGCAGCTTCTCAGACAACAAATGGCTGCCTTACATCTGGGGAATAAAACACACAAAAGGGTGTTGGTGTGCTGTTTGAATACATGCAATTACTGGTAGTTAAGTTCTAATTAGCATAATTAGTTTTGAAACAGTTCTCATAATAACTGTCAACATTATGTCAATTTAGCTGAAGTTAATGGAATATTTAACAAAGACACACTTACTCATTTCCAGTATTATACTATTTAAAAGAAAAAGAGGCAAAGCTCTTTCTGAAGTAGAACAGTTTTTCATATACATTGAACATTTCTTTTGGTTTTTTTCCTTTCAGCAATCCAACTTATAAACCACTACTTTATACAATTAGTCCCCTCCAGTTTCCATAAGACCATTCTTACAAACTAATACTGATATAATGGCAATAAAAAGCAACCAAAGTACAGATGTTTGCAAATTCAGTCTTCTACTGTTTGGGGAAGGCAGTTTGCAGGGGGATGTCTGGTTTGGAGGGGAAAGAAATCAAGAGGTAAATCCTGTAAAAAATAAAGCAGGTAATATGCTAAAAAGTAGCAAATGTTTCCAGTCATACCTAAACAAAACATCCCTTCACTGCTTAGTAGGAAAGGGTATAAGCTTTCACACCTAAAGGCCAGTTTTACTGCTTTTCTAGTTTTGATGTTACTAGAAACTATTTCCAATTACTACAAGATGATCCATTATTGAATTAATAGTCATTTCACTGACATCTTTCACATTTCCAAGAAAAAACAACAAGCTTTTCAGCTGATTTGCTTCATGCTGAATATTCATCTCACACAACAGAAGGAATAGCCAAACTAAGCTCAATACTTGCCATAAAGAAATCACACACATCCAGTCTTGACTGAATTTAAAAGCCAAGTATATTACAATCTATATGTTTCACTTAAGGATCTTTGTTATAGTATATTTTTATTTTGGGACTATTTCATAGAGAAAGTTTCCATAAAGTAGTCATGGAATATGCTGCCTCAGAAAGCTCTCTGGACTGTGAGAAACCTTGGCACAAAGGATTTTTTTCTATTTATATGAAACAGATAACAAAATGAAAGACTTCCTGCTCCTTAAAATAAGAGTTTACTTTTTTTAATTAGGAAAAAAACCACCATACAGCCAAACAAGCAACAAATCAATAAAACCCATAACAGGAGTTTGACACTAAACCATGACAAAGCCAAACCTGAAGAAATTTTGCTCAATTAATACGGGCAAATTATTTTCCTTTCATCTACACATTTATCACTATGCATCATACAGAGACTTTATGTTTCCATTGGTTTAATATATGAAGCTAACTAGAAAACATTAAAATCAAGAAATTTATACAATCTATGTCACACAAAGTACCTTTCTGTCTATGAAACAGTAATTAATTGCTCAGTTTCAGACTTGCTATCAAAATTTTAAGCTTATCAGCTTATTACAATGAGAACTTTTAAAAAAAAAGGCTCTATTTCAATTTATTTTGAATAATTTTCCAAAAATTCTTCTCACAGTAATAAATGGAAAAGTGAAAACAGTAAGTCCACAAATGGTATTTGAAAATACTTATGGAGTGGCAGGGGATTGGTAGAGAACAGGAGAATGACCCCTAAACTTTGGACATTGAATGAGGCAACTTCACACTAACTCAATCCATCCTACCCTGAAAAGACACCTGAAGTCGAGTGAGATGACTGACTGCCTACAGTGCAGGGAGTCAGATAAACTACTCCACCACAGTTTCCCTACACTCCTGCAAAACTCAGTACTGAGACACACACTGAACTGCCTTCCATGAGCACAGATTACTGACCATGGAGAGGAACAGACTCAACAGTCCTACATGACCCATAGAAACATTCTAAAGCAGAAGCCACTCCTCAAGCTCAGCTTTCCCTTTCTATTCAGTGTTGAAGACATTCTGCATTTTCTTTATGTTTTAAAGTCCACAGCAATTCTCTGTGCAGACTCCTATCGTCTGTTTCATCACCACAGAATCTGTCTGTCGTGGGCAGTTCGAAATGCTCACGACAAAAATCGCTGCCTCTGAGCTGTGGGGAGACCTCACTGCAGTCACAACTTCCTCATGAGAGGAAGAGCAGGGGCAGGCACTGACCTCTCCTCTTTGGTTCCCAGTGACAGAACCTGAGAGAATGACCTGAAGTTGTTTCAGAATAGGTTTAGGTCAGGTATCAGGAAAAGATTCTTCACCCAAAGGGTTGTTGGGCACTGGAAGAGGTACCCCAGAGAAGTGGTCACAGCGTCAGCCTGACAGAGTTCAGGAAACATTTGGACAATGCACTCAGGCACATGGTGTGTCATTTACAGGGCTGTCCTCTGCAGGGCCAAGAATTAGACTTCATGATCCTTTTGGGTCCCTTCCAACTCAGATTATTCTGTGATTCTGTGAATTAAGGGTCCACACCAAATCCAATATATTTCCCACTCAACACAAAATCAGCCTTCTCCCACACATCCTTAACACAGTTCTGTGGGTCTACACAGAAACTGTATTTTTAATTTATAACCCAACTGCCTATACTGCAGGAGTGAATTATGCACAGCTATTGAACTCTACCTAAAGCAACATCTGCAGCCCATTTTTAATCAATATTTGGTTAAAAAAAAATCTATAATTTCCCACAGAAAGGTTTTACACCTGTGAACCAGTGTGAGATTTTGTGAATTTTTAATAAATTATTGACAGAACAAGAAAACAAAATCACATTTTTTGTATGTTGTTTGCACTAAACATTAGCATGTATCTTTAATTTGTTCACTTTTCATTCTTGTCTATAGCTCAGAATCACTACTCAGTCAGATCCATATCAGATGAACATCAACCCAAGTGAGAATGGTAAGTTCTAGTAAAAGAATTAATAACAGACTAATCATTTTTCAGATTCACAAGACAATATACTTAAAGTAATTTCAACTCCAACTGTGTACAACTACATGAAAATTCTTCCTAAAAATCTCTTATACATATGGGTAAACTCTCTCCTAAGTACAATTAAAACTCCAATTACTAGAATCTAACAATAGGCCTCCCAAATTCAAAACTGCCAAATCATGGAATCAAGGGAAAAAGCATGGAGAGGGAGTGAACCCTAATTTATGCCCCCTTTTAAGCAAAGACCAGAGTCCTTCAAAACCCTGACAGCAAACTATTTGTCAAAGGAGGCTTAACAAGAGCTCTGCCTATGTGACACTAACATCAACCTCTTTAGGAGGCAAGTTTGATCAGCAGATAAGAAATAAATACTTCTGAGGAACCTGCACCTCCACCCTGTGCACAGTCTGCTTAGATCTGCTTAGACAGCTCTTGCCTGCTTTTGCACCAGCATGAAAGAAACTGCAGTCAGGCACAGATAAAAGATGTGGAGAGACAGGAAGGAAAAAGTCTTTGACAGACAGATATGCCATAAAACTATATAGGTGATGAGTTAAAAGGCCTTAAGAAAGCAAGGTTCACTGAATTTTTCATTAGTCTATTGTTTCATGACCATTCAAAGTCCTTATTGTTGAAATGGTGCTAGCATCTTCCTCTTCCTACAGTTTAAGCATCACAGCAACACAAAATCATAGCATTGCTAGCAGCATGGCCCTAACAGCTGTGAAGATAGAAAGAGACATTAAACAGCAACACAGCCCTTTCTAAATTTATGTAATTTGGAAGAAACAATTTTTTTATTCCCAAATATAGAAAAGATGTGAGTTTAATGCAATTTAAATTCATTTCTGACCATTCATCTATTTTTTTTCATTCCAATTATACATAATCCAAATACTTCATTCACAATTAACAAAATACCTTAATTCCTGGGAAAATATTAGGCTTCAGAGCATAGAACTTCCAATAGAATTAAGTGTTTGTAGTAAATGTGGAGTCCAAAAAGCCATATCTGCCCTAAAGAGCCACAAACAGCACTACCACCAAGCAAAAGCCAGGATTAGATTTATAGGTGAAGATTTGTTGCATTTGAAGTGAAATACTACTTCAGACAGATCATGGAGAAAACAGCCATCTACCTATCAATATGATATGAAAAAGTGTCATGGTGATATCATTGGTTGGCCACAGCTGCCTTCAACCTGAATACTTAAAAAACCCAAAACAAATCACAAAATAAGCTTCCCCTAGAAAGCAGATATGGATCAACAAAGTTTTAATGACCAGCAAAAGGCAGGAGAGGGGGGAGGAAAAGCATTAATAATTTTTTTCTTTCTTTATGCAAGAAATATATTTCTGTAACTCTTTGAAGAAAAGTATAGGCCAGTACAGAGGGCCCTGCATTAAATTTCAACACTTCTCAAGACATTAATATACAGAAACACAGAACAGTAAAACAGATGCTTGAAAACAAAAAGCTGAAAGTTCAAGTGTATGATGCACCTCTCTCTGCACCTTTCTTCTCTTATTTTATCCAAAAGACTTTATTAAACTCATGCTTCACACATTTGTGTCCTCAAGGACGAAGTACTTCAGGAAGTGGAAACAGACATGAAAAAAAAGAATGCTCAGAAGAAAGGATAGTTGCCCTCTATTGCATGCCTTTTTTTAAGGAAAGAAACCATTTAAATGCAAATAACTATATTAATGCAATATTGAACTCAGGCTTTATGCAAAATCCAGTAACCAATTCAAAGTTACTGCTACCATAAATGCTATTCAGCTGCACTCACCATATTAAGTAATTTTGCGTGTAGGCATGCATCAGGTACTTTAAAAACGCAGCTTAAGAAGGAAAGACTGGTCTGGAAATATACTCTGGTTTGATCCACATCCTCCCACCAACAGACAGAGAGATACAATTCTTTGGGTACACTTCAAGCTTTGAAAAAAAATTACTCACCAAACTAGCAGTGAGTGAAGGTGCTGACTGTCCAAGCGTTTGGTAGCGCATCCGAACAAGATTAGTGGTTTCTATCTGTTGCCACAGCTGCTGTCCAGTTGCACTGGGAAGCAAATATTTGCCTGTCAAGTTCAGAAAGAGTGAGTTAATGAGATGTTGCTGTTGAGGTAATGCAATGGGCAGTTTACTGTAACACTCTTGCCACTGTAAAACATTTTCCACTGCAGCCCTGACCACGGCTAGTTCCAACAGCATTCCTACCATTCACTTGCTAGTCCTTGAAATCATCCTTCCACTGGATACAGTTCTCTGGTCTCAAAACTGTACTTTTTTCCTACATAGAAAATACATTTAAACCAACAACAGATGCAAGTATCTAGAATGATAATTCTGAACCAAAAGAAACTTAACTCTGAAAGCTAATCAAAAATTAAGACAAGAAAAATGTACTAAGAAATATTCCTCTGTTTACCCCTTGAAGGAATAAGGTTCTGAGTCTGAGGGACAAAGTGAGATGTTTTTGGAGTAAGACACCATGTGGATAATTACACCATTTTGTGAGTGAGGATTACTCTGCCTCTATTCCAGAATTCCTCACAACCTACCTAATACATACTACTCGATTCCCAAGGATCTTTATCCAGCGTCCCAATAAGGGGAGATGACCAAGGTGTGGGCCAGCCACTCCTCAGCAGGGCTCACTGGGGCTCTCAGTGCCTGTGCCCTCCGCTCAGTGGTGTCACTTGGCTGTGGGCAGGAAACCGCGAGCCCAGGGCCACACAGGGTCACACTCCCCATCACTGCATGACACCACTCAGCCAGGATTGTCTCCCTACAGGTACTAATGAGGCAGACCACATCTCCAGCTCATGAAGCTTGAGCTACAAGGAGCAGCAAGGACTAAGCCGACAAGCATGTATCAATGCTGTTACTTTAATACTTACTTTCAGCCACTGCCAACAAACAGGACAACAAGCTATATACTGGTCCTGGCAATATGTCCACTTAGGTTCTTACCTATCTCTGCAAACTATGCAAAAGTGAGATAATCACTTTACTAAAGTGACTCACCTCTCCTGGAAGACCAATAAATTGATGCAAAGTAACAATTCATAAGATTTTTTTATTTTTATTTTTATTTTATTGTGCTCAAAAACACAATGCAAGATCTTGGCTAAACAGATCAAATGAAAAACATCCAAACCACATGGTCTAAACATTTGTTTCCTGAAATTATTAAACCCCACCTCATTAATCTTGTCATCTCAGACAGCTGCACAGTGGCTGTGTGCATGATCACTGACACAGGATGTGTACCCTGGTAAATCGGCACAGGTTTGCCAAGAAATCAAAAGCCTCAGCTTCATAACTTTATTTTAAGAGTACATCCACAGAGAGCAGCTGAGACCTCTGGGAAGTGACTGTTGGACCCTAGAAGTTCCCAAGCAGCAGTACAGGACAGTCTTTTAACACTTTCCAGTTAGTCTTCCAAATGTGCTATTGTTCTTTGTTACACTGCTAAAGTGGAACACATAAACATTTTTTCACCCAATTTGCTAACAGCCAGCCTGAGACTAGAAGAAAAATGTACAACAAACCAGTGGTTTCTTGCCAAATTATCTAGGATAACATTCCCCAGAACTGGAAAACCTGAATTAATTTCCCATCTGCTCTCTCTGCCCCATTCTATCAAATTTTGGTTCCCCTTTTGCATAGGCTCCCATTATCCTCGACTAAAAGGGTGCCATAAAAAGCTTAAGGCATTGATAGCAATATATATATCTTTGATATTCCACTGATGTCAAGCCTGAAATATACCAGCGACATAAGCAGTCAGAGAAAGTTCTATAACCATCAATCACCTCAAAAGGTTAATTCCTTCTCATTTGGACAGAAAAAATAGAATTAAGAAGAGGCTGCAAAAAAGCAAGTTATACAAACTTTCCATCTAAATAAGTATGTTTTACTTCTTTAATGCTTTCTACATAAAAAGAGGTATATGCCTTTTCTTTCCTTATTTTGACTCTACTTCTCAGACACTGGTAAGATGAAGTTCTTAGAGAAGGGTGAAACCAAACCTAGTGCTGGAATCCAGAGGTTTCCAGACTTCCCAAAACATCCAGACAGCTCCAAACAAGACATCAACAAAATGCTTCAGCCATACCTATTTTGTCAAGTAGACATACAATATACATAAATCCTTCAGACACTCTATATTAATCCACTCTAGAAGCCATCAGGAAAATTATGTTAAATAATTTTCAACTTTATCACTATAGCAAAATATTAGGGCATTTTATCCTCATAGAAATCAATATTTGAAAAGCAGTTAGTGTTCCTTGGATCCCTTCAAGAAAGAAAAAGGCTCATTCTATTAAAATTTGTTCTAAAACTAGGGCACATCATCACTCTCCAGTTAACAAGTGCACTTTCTCAGAGGGTGCTGTGGTTTAAGAATGCTACTCTCCCACTTAGGTTTCCCAGTAAAAAAGAAAATCGTAAGTTGCTCTCTTCCCACTCTAGTAGGGCACAGAAAAGGCAGAGATCAAGGATTGAGGTAAGGACATTTAATGGAAACAGCAATGAGGTAATAAAATGAACAGCAACAGCAGCAACACTAAACACAAATATGTACAAAGACACTCAGCAAGTCCAGGACAATAAAAAACAATGGTGGACAGTCCCTCTGTCTACCAGGCTTTCTCCAGGATCAGAAAGAAACCCCTATCTTCCTGGTAGCAAGATAAGGAAACTCTTTCTCTTACCTCCTCAGCAATGATAAGATAGTAACGAATAACATTTGGCCTTGCCCACTCAGCACAGCACATGGCAGCCCAGAACTCTGGGGCTCAGCAACCCAGCAGGATCAGCCTCCCCAGCAGCCAGAACTACTGCACACACCACCACACCTGGTACCGTAAAAAGAATTAACTCTGTCCTGGCTAGAACCAGGACACAGGAGGTTAAAACCAATCTCAAAATTCACTATCAGACACTAGGCCCTTCTCAGACTGCACTTATTTTCATTTCATATGAATCCCACTTGAGCTGAGAAAAAAGATGGAAGGCAATCATTTGCATTTAGTGTACAAATTAACATTGTTTTGTTTAAGTCTAAATCCCAAACCAAAAAGATTCAAACAACAAGACAATTTAGTCTAGGAGGAGAAAGATATATGAGAAATAAGTACTATTATTAATGCTTGTACTTAATTTTTGTTGTAAATGTGCACCAGATCCAAAATATAGAAAGCTAATATTGTCTGTACCTTATCATGAGCAGGGTACAATAACAGCCACCTTTACTATTGGTCCTTTACACTAATCTATATTTAACTCTGTTTTTATCTTGCTCAAACATCTGAAAGTCTAAGATATCCTTATATAGAGGCTAGAGGAAACAATCCTACACAACAACAAAATCTTGTACTAAGCCCTCCCTTGAACTGTAATATTTTTCCTGACTGACAAGAAAGCAGAGTGGATTTACTCAGTACTATAGTCAGTACCTCCATTGTAAGAATTCACTTAATATTTCATTCTTTTTCCTGCATGATAAGCATCAAGAACTATTTAAAATCATGTTGGGAGTGTCTGTTGAAAAGCTAAATTAGACAGTAAACATTATCAAAATTGTCAATGAAATTGTGAGCATGTGTGATGTTGGCATGATCCCTCCTCCTGTTTATACCTCCAACAGGAGCCTTGAAGGTACCACAGTTTTCACAAAATACTGGAATAAAGGAAAGCAGACTGTCTAGAATTCCAATTCTTTTCATAGTACACAGGCTTTTAAAAACAGAAACGGCATACAAGAAATACGCTTTCTAAAGAAACAAAATTAGCCAGGCCCTAGACAAAAAGATAGTAACAGTTATATCTCTTATCTGAGAACAGCACAAACTTACTGCATTAAACCACTACATGATAAAAGTCCCTGCCCAGTGAGTTAATCATCAACTCTCTCAATTCTTCCAATAATTTTAAAAAAATTGTAAATCCCTTCATACTGTCCACTCCTCCCTTCCCCTGACATCATAGCACTCCTACACTTGCTATATTTCATTCATAATTGTGTGCATTTTACTGTTTTTACATTTTCTTTGATAACGCTTGAATTTATACATATCCACACTTCTTGCTAAGTGATTTCAATGCCAATATTATACAAAAAATTTGAGCTGAAATACATTATTATTTTCATGTTGCATTCCTGTCTGCCTTCAAGTTCAATACTCCAAGCAGCTGCTTTCCTTTCTAAATGAACTAATTCATGAGCAAATGATGAGGGACTGAGAAGAAGGCTTCATCTCCACCTCAACCCTTCCATCTTAATTCAATATTCTAGCCTATATAGGAACACTGCCAGCATTCAGACCACTGGCACACTGGTAGTAATGGTCATATTACCTTCATAAGCTATTGATAATGAGTCATCTGCTGATAGAAGTCCCCTGGAATTCCAAAATGGTGATTCCTGACTTCCTTTTCCACTTCCTCCGCAGAAGCTTTGCTAGTATCTTTACTTCCCTTCCTGTTCCTGAAACCACCAGTGTGG
This sequence comes from Thryothorus ludovicianus, assembly GCA_013397245.1. Classification (NCBI taxonomy): domain Eukaryota; kingdom Metazoa; phylum Chordata; class Aves; order Passeriformes; family Certhiidae; genus Thryothorus; species Thryothorus ludovicianus. The sequence goes on from VZTB01018233.1 coordinate 178,714, forward strand.
TCTAAAGCAGCTACACTGAACTAACAGCATCACTTCCCGTATCTGGAGGTAACCCTTGTTAGTCTAGCACATTTTGATGAAGTTGAAATTAACTATGTAATGGCAATAATTTAGCATTATTTAATAGTATTGTTGCAAATAAACTGGAAAAATAAAATAGTAGTAGTTATGCTAAGGCTCAAATCAGGCCTAGTTAATGCTGTTAGATATCGAGTGTTGAGTGTTGTAGTTTCAAGGGTTGTAACTAAGTAACTAGCTCTAACATTCTTGAGAAAGTGCATAACGACTTTGTAGATAAGACAATCTCTAGAGATAAGACCTTATCTAAGAGATAAGGCCTTATCTAAGAATGATCTGCTTGCTAATTTTTAGGAATGTAGAAAAACAATGTATAGATAAGATAAGGATAATGGAAAGGTATAAAAACTGAGAATTTTTGTAGTGATGTTGGGCTCTGGCTTTGGACGATAGTCCCCATGCCCCAGGGCCCTCAATAAAGCACTGCATATAACGACTTCGGTTGTTATGTGTTTTTCTTTGTTGGGCAACAGTATTACATCATCGTTGGTGAACATAGGAGATACATCACTGCAGTTAGTGGCATCTTCCCCTTGAATATGCCTCTTGTACTTCTAGATTCATCGGTAATGAGTATTTGTTGAAGGTCGAAACAGAATTGTTGTTCATTCTCACTTCTGTTGCATTCAGCATGTGCATATTTGTCGTATGACTTACTGTATAAGGACAAAATTACTTGTGTAAGGACAAAGAGACTAAAACCACATATACTTCCATAAAAATCAGTCACAAAAGGCAGGCTTTACTTTATTCTAAATAGAAAAGTCTTTCCTACTGCTGAAGTACTACCCTCCACCCTCTCTCCCTCTCACATGCATATCATAACAGGACGGCTGAGAATTACTAAAAGAGCTCAAATCTGATACCTACAAATCTTCCATTTTCAGTTAGAATCCATAAATAACTTTGTCTCTGATAATTAAACAATTACATATGTTTAAGAAAATGTTATGGCATCCAAGTAAGATTTTACGCCTACACAATTACTTAAGACAGTGTAGACTGCACTGCAAGAAAACCCGATTTGTAACCAATCAAAATGCAAAAATAAATTTTCATGGGCTGCAGTGCAAAATGTAGCCAAAAAGTGTGTATTTCATCACCATCCATTGGAACTGGGGTGGGGGGTGGTGTAATCTTCTGTTGATAAGACAGCTGATAAGAAACCATCAACAGCAGTTTCCTTATCTCCTCCATGGCCCATCCTCCCTCCAGGGATCAGTCTTCTGCTCATGGGCCATTAATTCCACTGATAAACTTCCATCATTCCACTGGGAAATGCTCCAGCCAGGGAGGGGGAGCCAAGTCTCTCTACCGGGATAAAAACCTGGGACTTGGAACACCAAGTCAGCCTCTTCCACTGGACTCCCAGAGGAAGATCTGGCCCATCTCTCTCCACTGGACCTTCAGTGGTGGGCTGCACCTTTTCTCCAGGATCACTGCTTCAACAGGGCCACAACTGCTAATCCAGAAGGACTGCAGCCACCAATCCAACTGGACTGCTACCAACACCCTGACCAGTAGAGCGCCAGGTTATATTCTGACTCTGTCAGTGGGTTTCTTTCTTCTGTAATACAGCATGCTTGTTTTATTTTAATTCTCCTAATAAAGAACTGTTATTCCTGTTTCCATATCTTTGCCTGAGAGCCCCTTAATTTCAAAATAATAACAATTTGGAGGGAGGGGGTTTACATTCTTCATTTCAAGGGAGGCTTCTGCCTCCCTTAGCATACACCTGTTGTTAAACCACAACATAAATCCAGAGGAAGCATCTTGAAAGTTTTTGGTTGAAAAATTTTTTGTTAAAATAGTAGAATCAGTTTTCTCTTACACTACTACAAATAGAAGATAGGCATGTACTTTGCTAAAATGGAAGAATCTGAATTTGGGCTGACAGCAACTACAGACACAATTCGTCCAAAGCAAAGCTGTGCATAGATTACAGTGTATCACAGACTTACCAGAAGGAAGCATCAATGTTTGTGTTTGTGTTTCCTGCTATGAATTAGCGGCCTTCAAAACAGTCTCTTGCCATCTGTACATCTTTAAGGCAAGGGCCAAGAAATACTTATTTCAATTAATTATCCTGTTAAATTCAATATAGGTATTCATTGTATAAGTGCAGAATATTTTCTAAAAATACAGAAAACTCGATACTTCTCCCTCGCTGGTTCACCTAAAAATGTGACTGATTTTATCTCAAGAATCCAGACAAGACAGACTTGCCAAGCACAGTTTCAAGTGTGTTGTTCACTCCACACCTCTCTTTGGAGAGCCTTAGGAGCATGAGCTACCTCAGAGCAACACAAACAAGCCACGACAGAAGAGAAAACTGGACTCTACTGCAGAGTGCTAATGTTCTGAAAAGAAACAACAATGGATATTGCTCCCCCTTCTTACCCCTGATGTATTTCCAAACAAAAAAAATCCCAGAAATGTTGGATTCATTGACAGGTCTTGATGTGAACAGAAGAAAGACTGAAAGCACCACCTGCCACCAAGCCACCAGAGCAGCAATGGCAGTCTCAGCATATCCAAAGCAACCACTGTTACCAGATGATAAATTGTCTACACCTGGTGAGCTAGCTCAATGCTTCTGCTCCAAAAACTACTGGCCTATGGAAGTGTACAATATCCACTCTGTAAGAAAAAGAACTGCAAGTTCACCAGCTCTTGTGCCCTGCCAGCTCAGACTGGTCAACTGGAAATCTGGGATCTACAACCACCAGGGACCACTAGAGAGACACTCAGGCCAAAAAAACACATGCATTTAGTGGAGGGAAAATACCCTAATGATTTCAGGGAAATTATTATCATATTCTGGGACAATCAATCAATATGTATGTAAAATATAATATAGAAAAAGGCACTTCCCTGTACTTAGAATGCATAGCTTTGGGAAAAGCTATTCCCCTATGCATCTGGCCAAATAAAGAATGCTTGCTTCGTAATGCTACATTGATGTTAAGAATATTTTTATTTTACTGAATTTTTGGTAACACCACTGCCACTCACAAATTGCCTGAGCAGCAGAAAGTGAAGACCAAAGCTGGAAGCAACATACCCCCACTTTCACCATCAGAAATAAGTGAGGCCCCACTCCAGATTCAGATACCTGCCAGGTAAAAGGCAGAGCCTCCCACCTTAGTATTCACTAGGTTCAAATTAGGGCACTTAGTTTTTCTGCCTCAAACTGAACTCCTGTAGATATCCTATCCCAGCTGTAGGAAATGATGGGAACACTGTGACTTTTAGAGTCTATTTTCATACCTGGGGGCAAGGAGGAGGAGTGGAATTAAAGCCCATCATTCCCATTAGCTGTTAACCACAAAGTAGAAGAGTGGAGGGATCTGAATCACTAGCAAGCTTTTCAATATTTTGAAAAGTTATTTATTCTTCTTCTATTTTAGCTGCATTAATAACTTTCACTTAAATTTCAAATGACCACCAACATGTAAAAAAAAAAAAAAAATTACCATTTTAATAATGTCTTATTTATTGCCCAGAACTTAAAGGAGCGTGTTTTGCATATTACTCAGCTACACATGGCTGAAGTTAATGAACAAGGCCACTTTCCCAGTCTGATGCAGGAGATTAAATTTTCCTTTCAGCCGATTTATCTCCTAAACATAACATCATTCAGGTAAGCATATAATTACAATATATTTAATTACCATTTTTTTGTTACTGTAGAAGAAACTTGCATAAAAAATCCTGTTACACTCAATATAGCTCTTTCACTTTTTGATGCACTATAAACATTCTAAAATGCGCTATATTTGTTTCACTTTCTAAAATTAGATGAAGCAGTGGCACTCTCAGGCACATGGTGTGATTCGCTGGGTCATCCTGTGCAGGCACAGGAGTTGGACTCATTGATCCTTGTGGGTCCCTTCCAACTCAGGATATTCTATGCTTCTATGAACCTGACTGGCAATGCATGAAATAAAGGTGGCCCACCAAAGGCAGAAATTTAGGGTGAGATTATGAACTTAAAAAACCACAAAAAACCACAGTAAATGTACCTTAAAATTTCACCAATATTGGCATAATTGGAACTGGAAAAGCACATATCCAGTTTTGGATCACAAACTAGTAGGACGAAGGCTTAGATCTGTATCCAAAAGTACATATATATAAAAAGAAAATGAAGACTCCATTAATTCATGCAGAATCAAGCCTGTTTATAAATCAATTAAATAAGTCATTACATCTCAGAAATATTTGTTCATACTTAGAACGAAACTCCCTCACAGAAAGTTATTTAAAAGACAAAAATTTTGCTGATAAGGAAATTACTCAGAGTTCCTTTGCTAACAGATACTTGCTGAAGTTACATTGACTATTTGAAATCTATTATTCAAGTACTCTGACAGCAATACAATATTTGAAATTAATTTGAGATCATGAGCAAATCTCTCTAACCTTTAAGTAGATTTGGAGGATAAGGATAGGTTTGGGGTTTTTGGTTTGGTTTGTATGATTGGGTTTTTTAAGTTTCCCATTCCAAAAATACCTAACTCTATAGCACTGTCAGCCAACCAGTGACAATAAGAACTACATGATAAAAATATCATACAGACTTAAGTTGTCATTCATGACATTGCTTCCTTACCTCACAGCTCTACTAAAATACAACTCAGCAAAATTAGTTGGCAATATTTCAGTGAGCTCAGAGATAGAACACTCCACTGCTTCCTTTTCTGTATCTTAACAAATAGGTCCTTTTCCCATAATTCTAACACGCAGTTCCAACACTTATAAACTGCCAGTCCATTCTATAACACAAACACAATATACAGGTATTACTGCATCCCTTTCATAATTTTTTACAGCTTACACCTGCTCTACAAAAATGTCAAGGTCCAGTTCTCTAACTTTAATAACAATAGGAAAAACAGAAGATTTACACTGCACACATGATGCTACAAAAAGCACACTATAAACCACATGCAAGTTATAATTTCAAAATAGAGTCAATTCTGCAAAAGCAAGAATCCTGTACACCAAGAGGTCAGAGATAACAAACACTGGCAGACTTAGAACAAACTGTGCCTAAAACACAAAAGGTCTCAAAAATTCACTGTTGTTCAGTTCAAACATTATGTGAACAACTGCCTCAATCAATGGCCAATACTCTTAGCTCACAACTCTCCACCAGCTCAACATCTGGGGTTTTGCTGACAGAATTTACGGTAAGAAACAAACACCTCCCCACTGCACTCTGAAGAACATGCCTAGCAACCCATAATTGACATGAAGACGAACATGAAATGATGTATTAACATGCTATTTCTCTACAAGTACCCACTGTGACGTCTTATTTTGTCTCGCATATGTTGTTATGCCCCATAGTTACATTACTACATGCTTATAGTAATTTTTCAAAAGGTAAAGTTTCCCAATAGAAAATCCTGCTCCTGTTTCCACTGGAAAATATCTATGAATTTTTCCACGCAAGTTGTTAACCTTCACTGTAAGGATTAAGTACAGGAAATGTTTTTTTCCTCCTCTCAAATATTTCTCTATCTGTACATTCAATTTATGCTAAAGCAACCGACATGCAAAAAGCAAGAATGTGGTCAAATCATTGGCTTTACAACATCCACTAGAGAGAGACCACAGGGGAAAAAATATCAGGAAGACTTAAGCCTCCAGAGTATAGATTATGTGTTCTTGATGTGCAATTATAATTTATTTATAAATATGCTGCAGTCAGTTTCGCACTAATGAGCTCAGGTACTAGCAACAACAGGACTGCAGCCCCTCAGACCTAGATTTAGTCTATCAGCTGATTAAATACAAGCACATAGCAAAGTCCAGGCAAGTTCTTCCATCTGTGCTTCTACACTTTCCCTGCTAAGCATACTTGAGTCAACTAATTCAACAGCTCTTAGGGTACTTCTTTAGGAGCTACAACTCAAACTTCAGAAATTTAACATGAATATTAATTTTCTCCACTTTTTGTTTTCCCACTATGACAAATGACTCTTAACAATTTTCAAGCTTCTTTTATAAGTGTCCCAAAGAGGGTTAAACTGTATTTCTCCCTCCTTCAAAACTGGCAGCTTGCAAACATATCTGCTAATTAGGCACTCCACTGCTACAGTTTGCCTTGATCTCAACAACAATCAACTTCTCATGCTCTGATGATACAAGCATGATGAAGTAGTAATCGAGGAGTTAAAGACAAAATAATGAGACAGGAATACAATATCTTCTGTTCTCATCTCAGACTACTACACAGCGCAGACTCCAGACATGTCAAAGAATATGGAAATTATCTTGCTAGGCGCAAAGGGAAGTAAAAATCAACTCCACTATGCAGGCTGATTGAAGCCTTAAATGATGAAGGTAACTGACAATGACAAATATAACTTAATGTCACCTCAAACACCAGCGCATCAAGAACCATCTAAAAATGCGTATTTCATAGCAGAATATATTTATTTCATTTGGAGAAGACAGCTTTGTACTAAATGTATTAAAAAACCAAACAAAAAACCTTCCACACCGCATTTCCTCTTTTGCCACGTAATTATAGAATAGATTGCTTCTATCTCTTTCCACTAATTCTGGAATAAGTTTAACACATGGTATGGTGCTTTATGGAAACCTTTGAGGAAAGCAATTGAAAAGATTGCCAGATATGCTCTGGGTAGGCAGTGAATGAATGAAGCATGTTGTGTTTGTGATCATGCACACATCGCTGCTGAACCTTCCCACCTGTGTAGCCTGGAGCCCAGAGGTGTCAGCACCCGTGCTGGGCTGCTGCTCTCCCTCTGCTGCCCTTGGGGAGAGCCTTCAGGCAGCTGCAGCTGAAAAGGCTTTCTAAACTGCGTATATGCAGTCCTGAGATGCACCATAATGAAAGCCATTTTAAATACTTCTGCTCTGATATAAGGGAAGAAAATGTAGCAAGTAAAATTTCTTGTTAAAAGGCACATCTGACAGAGCTTCAGCACTGGCAGTCATTCTTACCCTGCATCCTACAACACCCCAGTTTCTGGGGATGGGACAGGCCAACAGAGTCCACCAAGCTGTATCCCCAGAGACAGATATAAAATCATAAGGCTTTTCAGGGAGTGGCATTTTCATGTATTGTATTTATATATTCCTGGCGCAAATATGTATAATTTCTTCCATATCAGGAAGAAATTTTGATTCTGTACACAGGAAACGCAGAACACTTCCTCTTATCTATGCCAAGAGGCCATCATTAATAAAAATAACCTTTTTTAAAATGTTGCTATTAAACTATCATCTATGTGATTAGCAGTTGTATATTATGGGAAACTCCCATTCCCAAAGAGGTTTCAAGGCTCAAGTCACATGACTGTACAAGTTCAATTTTCCTCGTTCACCAAGTTGTACCAAATAATTGACACTGTAAGACTTAATGAGCAAATCGCCATTTTCAACAATATTAATGATAATTTAATATAGCCCAATATTTGTGAAAACGAACGGGGAAAACCTCCTCTTCCAAATCCTGCCAGCACATGCCAACCCATGGATAAGAGAACAGCTTGTTTTTCATGGTCCATAAAGCTGTTGATCTTTCTGCTAATTAGTGTTAGCAGAGTGATGAATCTCTGAAGCAAAGAACAGACTGAGAATTCCCAAATTCACTTCAAATCAACCACAGATTAATTATACGGGAATAACAACAATTGCTGAGCACATTTGGATGACTGATGACTCAGAGGTGGAAAGCTGATCAAAGCAAGAACATTAAAGAAAAAAATATATAAATCACCAGTTTTTTTGGTTTTAGCTCGTTATGATCTCTAGAAAATATGTGCTCAGAAGAACATGAAGTAATTTTACTAATATATAGAGTACTTTAGAATTCTGGGATTAAAGATTCTATAAAATGAAATTAGTATGTATTATGTTACCTATACTTGTGTAAGATCAATATAACATGATAACAGGATAGACACAATTAGCCTACCAGGAGATAAACACACTTCCACATATAGACACAATTAGCCCACCAGGAAGCCTTACCCAAGTAGTTACGGATGAGGTAACAGTAGGCAAGAGAAGTTCAAACTATAGGTAGCTAAAGTGTATTTTTTCCTCTATATATAACAGCAAGGCTTATCAGTACAGTATAGAAACAACAGAGTTTGCTGTAGCATTCTCCAAAATATGATCTCTTCCCAGAAATATATTCTCATATCTTTCAGAAGTAGACAGGGAGATAGCAATCTCCAAATGCTGTGCGGCAACTGAGAAGATAGAACAGGGCTGCACTCCCCATCTCAGAGCAAAGCGAGGAGCAGCAGAGGGACATGAAAGTAGGGGCAATTTGTTTTGCTTGTCTGAGTGATTTGCTGAGTTAACCCTCTCCATCGTAAAAGCTCATTTAATTTCTCATCCTTTCACATTATCTTCTGCTATGGATGCTATTTAAGCATCTCTGAACACAGCAAACTAAAATCTGTAGACAATTTAAGCTAAAAACCCTCTGACTACAGACAGCCCTTTGAAGTTTGTGGAGACCAAGAAAACCAGCCGCCACAGAAAAGCAGCTTTTTAATTAAACATCTTTTCTCCTGATTCAAAATAAATTTTAAAGTCTCAGTCTCTGTACCATTAGAAATCCTTAAGAAGGCAATCTAAGGCTACAGCAAGAGGCATTTAAATACATATATATAAACATTTGTCAACTGACCCAGTTGATCTCAGCTAGCCACACATTCCTCTCAATTCCATCACACCTCCAATGCCCCTGCACCCAGAGGGCACCAGTATCCTTCTGAAGCAATCCTCTTTTCCCTCACTATCTGACTTACAGGTATGAAACAAGCAGCTACAGCTCAGCTTTGTGATGGGTTATCCTGCAGTTCAAAAACCTGTGCAAGGATTGAGTTTTACACTTCCCATGGCACAGGAACTTTAAAGACCCAGTTTACTTCCCATACAAAAGGTGTGGCAAGCACTTTTATGGTCATGTGCTCATGCAGGGAAGGGGGAATCTGGAGCAGGAGAGAAGTCAAGATACAGCAGAAAAGAAAAATGCAAATATTGATTATAATGTCATAAATTACATTCAAGTTCTTTTACTCCAAGACTGTTTTATCTCATGAATGCTTAAGTTTAGCAAACACAGTTATGAAATAATATTTTTCATCTTGTCTTTCTATTAAATAGCACTGTTGATACTACACAGCAAGAACTATTAAGGGAGATTTGCTAGACTAATAGCAGGCCACATGCTATTTTCATTATAAACTTAGTCTCTGTTTTTCCAGAAGTCTTCCTTCTTCACAGTGAAGATTAAGGGAAGCGGTACTGTTGCAATAATTATATTGAAAGGATTTTTACAAAACATAGTAGCATGGTGTCTCCTGGAAGCACCATTCATTTCTTTTATTGGACAAACTTTAATCAATGGCTGCTTAGCAATTTTCAACAGAATGCAATAGTAGATTTATTCACAAAAACATTGATTTCATTTTTATTCTACTTTGGAAAGCATTCTTTGCTTGTCACTGAAAACTTGTGATTGCTAGATTGCTTAAACCTGTGCATCTCAGGGGAAAAAATTTGGCTCTAGTTTCCCTGAAGCTGTGTCATAAATAATTTCAGGTTATATCCTACTTCTGCAGGTTTCCAGCCCTCTTCTACCTGATCATCATGATCAGTACATTTTTATGTACTGAGGACCCAGTGCATCATTCTCCATTTTTCACATATTCATATTTAAAGAGTTTAGTAATTTACTCCAGCCAATTTAGTCTAGTAGCTTCTCAGCTACTGTAATCTTTCAGGATTTGCAAGTCTCATTCAATACACAGCAACAATATAGATTTTATTTCTTCTCGTATGTCCTGCATAACATTATTCCTTCCTGTAAAGCTCAATAAACTCATTTATTTGGGATCTATTCCCAGACATAAAACCCTGATCTATTTACCCCTATTAGTATTCAGCCCTACAGGAATTCTGTTTTATATAAACAAATAAATTTTGTTTTGTTTGTTTTCATTGTTAATACAGCTTAAACTCTACAGCTCAATAATACTGTGTTTTTAACAGCCAAAGGAAAGGGAAAATAAAATACAAAGTGTTCACTTTTCTAACATTGGAGTGAGCAACACACATCAGTGTAAGAATATTCTGTAAATTTGCAAGCTAGGAGTCTTGTCACTTGCTTCACTTACTCTCACCTACTGTATTTTAAAAATGAGTCGCACTTTTTTTAACAACAGAAGCAGAGATTGAACTGCAAATAATTTCAAATACACTTTTCTGAACTATTTTCCAATTAACTGATACCCACTGTTAAGCTAGCATTTAAAGGGCTATTAAAAGTTACAAAAGAGAGGAAAGAATAAAGAAAGACAGTAACAAGTAATAGTGATATTAAAGATCAAGTACTTACTCAAATTACAGGCCTCCAAATATTTTTCCCCCTTCATGAACTAGGAATATTTTCCAAAAACATTGACTTAAATAGAAATTTGGGAGGGAATATGTGAGCATAAAAGTTATCCCTTACAAGCATATGTCAGGTCAGAGTTTTAAAAGAAGTATTTCTTGTGTCCCACTTCTTCCTTTCTTTTTTAATGACACTGTGATTCTTATCATTTCAAACCAGAGCAGCAAACCACCCTTAGGCACTAAAGAAACCTAAAAAACCCCCAAAACTTCAGTATGTCAAAAAAGATATGTAAATACATGACCAAAGCAACACTCAAATTATTAACTTCAAATTACTGAACATTTGAAACAACTCTAGGAATTAGCTCTCTACCTGCAGTGGTTTTTTTAAAACTTTTTTTAAAAATCCCTAGAGAATACAAAGAACTTTCTGTCATCAGTTTGATTAATTTAATCAGTATCATGAAAGCTGTTAAGATATTTAAATTATTTTAAGATACCAAAGCCCTAGGGTACTTAGGTTCGTTTAAAGTGCATTGGTAATAAAGCAGTTTAACATCATTGCACACTATACTCCCAAATCCTGACATGAAACCCTGCACAGCATATTGCATGCAGACAAAAAGCATATCCATTTCCCTCTGTAAAGGCCTCAAGCAATAATTCAAGCATAGAGATAAAGACTAGAGACTATGGCAGCAGAGCACAATTGCTATGTTTGTTTTTGTTTAGGCTGTCTTCTTCCTCTTTATCTGCATGGCTTATATGGCAAAGATCAGTTTTGAAAGACCCACACCCCACTTTAGACAAAAACAAAATTAAAAACACAAGCTCCTGCTAAAAGTAACTGTGCTGGCAGTTTTTAGTCGCAGTAAAACAGTAGTTTATTTTACACTCCAGGTTTCAGATCTGTAACACTCCAGAGTTGCCAGAGAGTTTACTGAAATGGCTACCAAAATTGACACTTCTCTGCCACAGGCCACTTATATTTCATGAAAGCCCACATGGACCACAAATACTCTTACACTATTTCTGAAAGTTTCATAATAACTCATGATGAAAATGAAGTTGCAATGACAAATCTTACCCTAATGACACTAAAATTCAGAGCAACAATTATGTGATGATATGATATACGAAATTCCTGTAGTAGCATGTTTTTCCTTCACATAAAGTGTGAGATAGTTTAATTTTTTAAGTTCTTTAGTTTCATTAAGGTTCCTTAGGACAAAATTATTTCTCATTTACCAGAAGCCATGCAGGTGACTTTAAGGTGGTGAATACAAAGATAGGTGTTGCTATAACTTCCTGGAGTTTTTTCCAGGAAAGGTTAGGGAAAGGGGTAGGAGAGAAATGAGAAAAGCAAATACTCTAAAAGTATTTTTCAGACACTTAATGCAGAAGAGTCAGTTCTATCCACTGTGGAACCAATTTTGATCCCCAAGTGAAAATAACTCTGAACAATGCACAGAATTTAGAGACAGAGGACAGTCCTATCTCAAGTAAACACTATTTCAACTTCCTCTAACCTAAATTTCATGTACTTGATTCTTAATGTCAATCGACATCACTTAGACAGATAAAACAACTTCCTCATGAGGGGAAGAGGAGGGACTCTCATCTCTGGTGAGCAGTGAGAGGATCTGAAGGAAGGCCTGAAGTTCTGTCAGGGGGGTTTAGGTTGGATATTAGGAAAAGGTTCTTCCCTCAGAGGGTGCTTGGGCACTGGAACAGGCTCCCCAAGGCAGTGATCAGAGCACGAATGCCAACACATTTCAAGATGTGTGTGGACGATGCTCTCAGGCACATGGTGTGACTTGAGGGATGGTACTGAGCAGGGCAAGCAGTTGGTCTTTATGATCCTTGTGGGTCCCTTCCAACTCAGCAATTTCTATCTTCCAGTAAATTTACTGAAATCTATTGTCCCTCTCACTAAGTACAACAAATTCCTCTATCTATCAGCCATTATACACTTTAGGAATATCTTTAACTCAAATTATTGTGGATTTAAATTTTTTTTTTCTTGAAATAAAAAAGTCCCTATTTTTTAATATTCAATTTGCTCCATAATCAAAACCAATTCAGTCACCGTCACTGCCACAGAGGTACCAATCACAGTCACAATACCAGCACCCATTATCTAAAAGATGCCACCAGGGCAGGGAGGACCTGAACCCTCAAGCATCCTGCTTTTTCTGCATGGCTCCACAGAGGAGAAGCTGCAGTCCACAGCTTGTGGCCAGTTGGTAATTCTGTTCCTCCCCTGTGTGTATTCCATCACATAAATTATGGCAAATTGTATTTTCTTTAATGAAATCAAGTCTAAAGGCACCATCCATGCACTTCAACTCCATAAGGAAAAAAGATACAGGTGATCCCATGGATGGATGCACTTCAGTCAGCAAGATAAATGCCATAGTCATGCAAATCTCAAAATAGAGGTGATTTTCAGGCTGTGCTTGACCAACTCTCAGTAGCCCCTAGAGGCAGGCCCTCAAAAATAACTAATTTTACTAACAGTCAGGGAACCCACGTGGAAGACTTGTGCAAACTCCAGGTAGAGCTCAAACCTCCCCCAAAGAGTTCAGGCACAAGGTGAACACCAAGTGTCAAGGTGCCACCAGCCCCAGAAGTGCTAATCCACGTGACACTACACGTCCCAAACTCACCAGTCAGAGCTCCTCCGAGACTTCCTCTTCTGAGCTGTCTCCCATCTTCACTCAATTGCCTCTTAAATTTAGGAGATTTTCCAAGGCCAGAAGACACTTCAGGACTGCTGGATTTTCGGAAAGGCATAGGTGGAGGTGATAATATGTGATCAAGCTGCAAAGAAACAGAAAAAAAATACATACTTATACTGTTTAAGTGTTTCATTGAAATTCTTCATTGAAAGAAAACTTTAAGTTACCTTCAACTAAAGATTATGACAGTGTTTCGGGAAAAAAAGATCCCAAAGATCTTAAGGTAACTAATTTTCTAACAGAAAAGAAAAATTTGCAAGTGACGGATTTGTGTCTGGCTGTTAAGTAAGCCATCCTGTAAGTTAGCCATCCTCCTGTTGAACAGCTCACACCACCTCCAACCATTCTCACACAAACAGGTCCCCTCTCAAGATGCAAGGGATCACAGTTCAATTTACTCAGCCTTCCCTAAAGCACCATTTCTGCAGCTGTGAACTGGAGCTCTGATCTGGACACCTACTCCAGATAGTGACTGGCTCTTCAGACGTTTTTCTCTGACAAGTTTCCCCATGTCCATGCCAGCAGTCACTAGATGGCACTGCACTATTAACAAACTGTAAACCACTGCCCAGTCCAGGGAAATAACAACAGATTTATCAACGCCAGTGAGAAAATAATTAAATTATCCTGTTTATAACAGAGGCATTTATTCACACTGACTTTGAAGTTAAGAGGAAATACAGATTCTCATTCTTCAGACCGGGTTCCTGTCATTGTATCCACAAAATATTTTAGCTACCTGGTCTTGACAATACATCTAATGTCTCAATATTTGATTAAATCCACAAAAACGAGACAAAATGCATGTGAGCAAATATGAAATCACAAAAAAGCAGGTTATGCAAGTATACAAAGTAGAAAAAGTTTTATAACAATCCTTCTGTAAGTGCTGCAGTGGTATGGTGTCATTTTGAAAAGACATTCTAATTTTTTTCTGTAACAAACTCTAATTTTCACGACAATTTTTCAGGAAGCCAAGCACATCTAAGTCTTATATTTTTTCAGTTCATGAACTGAGACTTATCAGCCAGAAAATCTACACACCACCTGCATACCTGACTCTTTCATCGTTTTTGTCCGCTGAAAGGAATGAGTCAAGGTCACCAGAAACACTGATGAAGCTGCACAGCAAAGCCCATCTCTGCTTACAGTTAATCCCACAGCAATGTACAGTCTTCCCTACAAAGAATTTTGAATCCCGTGTTTAGTTCCCTATGTATTTAATATTTCGGGTTAGTTATTGTTTTGGGGCTGTTTTAAAGGTTTCTGTAATCAAACCTGCAATTCTTTGGAAGTGTACATACACAAAACACAACTGGTTTCTGAATCTGCTTCTTCAGTATATTGAGGCTCATGTTCACTACAGACACTGAAGTATTTGACTAACTCACAGCCCATGCCTTTAGCTGTTTCCTAAACTGAGCGGTTTTGGGGTCACAAAGAATATTTACTTAACCATTGTTACTATTCATCTTTAACAAACATAGGCATATCACAAATATTTGTATTTACATAGTCTAAGATACCTCACATGGTGCATTTAAAAAAAAATACAAATTACTTTTTTAAAAAGGAAGCAACTGATGACAGCTAACTTCTGAAAAGCAGCATTTTGAGACTCTTTCACATAAGTCTAAAAGCAAATACTCATATTGCTTACTGACTATTGGATCCCAGAGACTGTTTAATTCTAGATTCCAAATTAGTCCAGGCATCTGGAGATGACATGATCCCATCAAGGCTATAGGTGAGTTATTAGCAAAAATTCATGCTCTTTCTTGAAACAGGTTCACACTTCAAAGTAACCAACCACATTTTAAATCTCTTTTTTCCTGAACTAAGGTTATAAAACTTTTAAACCACAGAAGGAAAAAAAAAAAAAATCAATACATGCATTAAGCTCCCTACACATTAGCACTTCAGCCAATGTAACAGAATTTTGCATCTTCCATTCTCTCATCTTTTCCCCTTTTAACCAGGTATTCAAACTTTATGATTGTTCAAGTCACTCCCATACTGAAAAGGCTTGTGCATTCTACAATAAGCAGTCAGACTTAAACGTCATTATTTCTAATTAAGCTGTGCTCCATTTTCACAGCTTTCAGGAATTCAGAAGAAACTTTTACAAAGTGCTATAGTACAGACCAGCACAGTACCATCTAGGTCTTCAACTCTTAATTAAGATGCTATCCCCAGCTTCAGAAAAAATCTCAAGGTGTTTGAGAGCTAAGATGGTCTAAATATTAGCCCCCCATTAGCTCACAGCCTTAATAGCAATGCCCTGCCCTCTTGCAAAGGTACCCTCTTGCTGCTAAGTGACTCTATCACACCAGAAGACAATTTTAAGGCCTAATATTACAAAGAAAAAACATGGAAGTACAAGATTTAGTATTTTCATATTGATGGCCAGTTCCTGCTTCACAGAAACAATTACACACATATCAACAAAGCATTTCTGGAAGCTATCCAAAGACTCACTTTTGCTTCCAAAGGCCAAAATAACCTAAGAGCACGTCAAATGTGTATTTGATAGGAGTACGTACATTCTAACTGATACTCCAGTAAACCAAGGAGAGTAAACAGGGATATATTCTTTAACAGCCTTGACATAACAGCTCTGGATGCCGGGGAAATACAAGGGAAATGGACGGCAGAAAGTACCCAGGCTTGCAAGCTCCCTTCCTGTGCTACCCTCTGGACAGCAACATGTACCAGAACTAGAGGGATTTATAGACCCCATTCAGCCCCCCTCATTTCAAGCAAAAGCGTTTGCATCAGATGAGGAGGCTTTCTGCCCTGAACAGAACTACATTCCCATCCTGGCAGGTGGAGCAGCATTCCAGTCTAAAGAAAACAACAGAAAACACGAGATCCTACTTCCTCAGAACACAAAGCTGGTTCTGAAGATGCATAACATGTTACATATTCAAATCCTACAAAGTCAGTCAGAAAGACATTACAACCATTCAGTAAGAAGATTACATCAAATTCAAATAAATAGCAACACCTATTCAAACTTGTTAATACTTACTGAAAGACCTCCTGAAAACCTGAACGCTGTGAAAGTTCAGGCTGTGCATCTTATCAGATGATAAGATTAGATAGTGCTGTGTCTATCCACAGGATAACATTAAAGCAATTATCTAGAAGACAGCTGAATTTCTACCAGAGATATTTTAAATTATTTTAAATAAGCTGCTTCTGCTCAGCTGTCACTTTTGCCCATCCACAATCATCACTCTATTGGTATTTACTTCATACTTACTAGCTATATGGACATGTGCTGATGTTGCATGGCATGCAAACACAACAAGATAACCAGGGCTTGGCTGGTTCCCCTTTTTTATCAGTCAAATTTGCTCAACAGCAAGCGGCAGGAATACAATAGCTGTATCCCTGCAGGAAGTTTCCAAGAGACACACATTCATGTTACATCTTAAGTATCTGGCTACCTCATGCTCTGTCCACTGTCTTATGACTGCACTCAGGCTGCAGCCATACCCTTCTTTCAACACCCTTTGAAAAGAAATATGAGGGACCCTCAGGAGCACTGGGATAACAGAGGGCAGGCTTTTTGAGCAAAAAAAAATTAAAACAGTTAAAAATGAAAACTATAAAAACAAGTGTATTTGAGTGCTCTGTATTTAAAGTACAAGGGGGATTAAGTTAGCCTTACAGAGTACACAGGATGCTTAGAGAGGGATTTTTAATCCAGGCACATCTCACCACTAGTCTCTGCTGTTAATATTCACAATGCATGGATAGTTAACTTATTTAAAAGCTTCCCTCCCCCAATATTAAATAATATCTTCTCAACAAAGGCACTTTGAAAGACAGAAAACACACAGCAAACACCAACCTATGACAAACATTCTGTTCTACAATATTTACTTCTTCCAGTCCCTTTTTCCATATATTTCCATACAGTGTTCCTGCTGATGTCATAAGCATGATGAATTTCTAAAGAAGCACTGTAAAATCCAGGAGATAACGCCTTTCACAAAACCTCACTTACTCCCCTCACATCTATGAACTTTACAAAAAGGAACAGAGAGTATTATTAGAGGAGAATGGTTTAAAAACAACACAGAACAGAGTATCAAAATATCCTTACCATACACTTCTATTCATGTATTTAGTGATCCTGTAGAAATTTGAGTGAAAGTCTCCTCCAGTTATACAGGAATCAGTTTGTTCTCAAACATTTTTTTCTGTATTTTCAAGTTATTAATTTTCTATGTGAATAGAATCAGATACTTTACACTCAAGAAAATTATTCCCATACTTTTAACAGCTCATCTGCTCAAAAAGGATTATACTAATATTTTTTAAAACCTCAGTAGCATTAAATCCACCTATCTACCATCATGTATTTATTCTAAAGCTACAATGAATTCTCTGCTTTATAATTATATCATCAAATAGTCACATCAAGTACATCAGCCCACATGTCCTTATGAAAATTAAGGACATGCCAACTGACTCAAAGTAAGACCTTGCATCAGCGTTGAGGAGCACAATTTGAGCCGAGTACATAATGAGGAGTGAGGCAGTCAGAAAGAAAATGCATTCCAGAGAGAAAATTTATGGTACAAGGTGAATGAAGCTAGGAGAATATAATCACACTGATAAACCAGGATAAGGAAAATAAGCTGTTCTGGGCTGCTGAAATGTGTTGCAACATGAAGTGTCTTTTTCCAATAAAAATTAAATTGAAATGAGAGCTGAACTCATCTGATCAGCTCCATTTTTTTTTCAACAGCCACTACTAGTGGTTGCACTGTCTGAACTACCTCACTCCCAATCTCCCTCAATTGCTCCACAGGCAGTATTTCTACCTCCCACAGAAACTGGAAAATACTGATCAAGTATTCAGTCTTAAAAATATGAACAAAGACGCTCTATTAAGCAATTCCATTTCTTCCTGCTGAATGCAGCACAACCTCTTCCTACCTCAGGTCATGGTCTACAAGCACATTCAGTCCTAAGGTTTCCATAGAAGGGCAGCAACCTGTCATCCATTTTATGTTTCACCCAGTCAAGCACCAATCCAAGAAAAGAGATGCATTACCTGAAAACTCTCACATGTAGAGTATCAAAAGCAGAAAATACCCAGTGTAGTTTTACTGTTTAGGGGTATTTTTCATTATCAAACCATAGTCCCCAGAGGAAATTACTCTAGTAAGTACATTATCAAATAATATGCCAAATCACAGATGTTACAAGAAGCAAGAAAGCATTAGGCTCCAGTCCCATGCAGATAAAAGTATAGAAGCTTCCCTGACATTGAAGAGACATTCAGTCATTCACAAAAAACTCTCATTGTAAAGTTAAATGCTTAACAGGAGCATAGCTTTACAAATCTTACAAATCCCTTCTGTCTCCTGCATCTTCAAACATAAGCTATGCCAGAAGCAATCATGCGAAGACCTACCACTAGTTCAACAGTGATTAACCCTTTATGCTCCTAGTAGTCTGCTTTGATATAAATCAGTCTGTTTCTTCATGTTATTCACACCAGGTTACTCTCAGCATGCTGTCCCTCTCTTTGGCTTCTTTGCAAGCACTTTAAGTGCTATTGCTAGAATACAACAGCCCAGTAATGCACTTTTTTGGTGCAAGACATACAAACTTACTTCAGTTGGGCATAGGGGAGAGGTATGTTCTTATCATTTAAATATTCTCTCTAAGTCTAATTACATTTGGCACAGATACATGAGTTTTGATTAGCTGCACTGACACAGAGAGCAACACTGAATATAATCTTATTAACAGATAGGATCATACCTTCCAGAAACATCTCAGAATTCATTTCAAAATACTTTAATCAAAAAGGCACTTTAATCAATTAAGAGTATAGTCCGGTTTGGTTACCCCAGATGCTTGAAAAGAACTCAGCAGAACCAAGTTAGACTCGAAGAGGAAGTGCCATAGTGGTGTCATATAGATAGCAGAGAAGTCTGTCTTACAGTACCACCACAAGCAGAGGTGCAACCAAATTTCCACAGATGTCCTNCTGCTTGTGGGTGCAATCTAAGCAATCTGGGGCTGCCTATGAGTCTCCACAAAGCTGTATCAAACACATCAGCTGAACAAGACAGTCAACAGTTCCATTTAAATCAGCTCATGGTTGAAATACTCTACATTCCCTTTACCAACAGGAAATATTAATCCACCTTAGTTTGCGTAGTAGTATAGTTTGGAAAATTATGCAACTATTCTGAACATTTGCAGCCCTCAGAGCAGCCTCTGCAGAACAAAGATACACAAATGTACAGAGATAAAAGAAAATTTCTCCAAAAACTAGCACCACTTCCAAGAAGTTATGGATAATGAAGGTGAAGAGTGGATACAAAGGAAGACTCAACAGGCCACAAGGATTTCAATTCACAAGGAAAGAACCCATTTCTTGTCCTGTTTCCTACTGCAATTCCTCAAAACCAAGCAGGTATTTTTTCCACCACCATAGATGAAAATAGAAGATCACTATTTATCCCACATATCTTAAATTCAGTATTTCTTCTCAATGGGAAAGGTCTTGTTTAGCTTGGGCTGAAAGACCTCACTAGCTCTCCAGCCTACTGGCATCTGTCATTCTAGTCTAGACTTCAAGCCTTGGATTATCTCACTTCCCTCCATGACCTCCAGTTTCCTCGTTAGGACAGTGACACCAGTCTGTCAGCTAAGGCAGGAAGAGAAAGTAAGAGTCTAGGCTCACTGTGGATTGAAAAGGATTAGAGACAGAAAAGGTCTTGTTTACAGGAAAATTTGCTAATCATTCATATAGCAACACTTGATTTACACATGAACGCAATCTGCAACTGGAACTGCAAACACGTCCTTACCAAGGAAAAAAGAAACCCACAGTAAAGCTCTGCAATTCATCAAGTATAATTTCTAACCATTGTATTTATTGATTTTACATCCCACATATATGGAGAAACACAGTCCCTGAAACTAAAGTCACCGTTCAAAATTGTCCAGTTTATCATGCTGAACATATGATGCTGCATAAAGAGCATTAGCAAACAAAGTCATGATGTTTTCCTACAGCCTCTTACTTATTATATCCTAGCTAGTAAAGAAACATTTTAATAATTCTGCTAAGGATCAATAGAGACATAACCACATTATCTTGTTACTCACTTCCCATTCATTCTAGAAATGCAAATCTGCACTTAAAAGAATAATATTTTTCTTGAAAACAAATCTGATGTCTGATCAATTAAAAGCAAATAAATACAACTCAGACAAACTTGAAGTATCAGCTATGGCTATGTTAAAAAATAATCAGGTTGCATCCAGTCCTTTTTCAGAAATATATTTACACATGATTGCACAGAAAATGAAGCACAGTCTTTACAGTATTCTACAAGGCCAAAAAGTGGCCTATAAAAATGCATGCACACTGCTGTCTGAGCCAATTATTACTTTACCCTTATTAAGATGGAACAATTTTGTTACAATATGACAGAGTCCTCAGCTCTTGAAAGCCTCCTGTGTGCTGCATCTGTACACACAGACTCAGAGACAGACTGCTCCCTTTCCAGGAAACAAAGGAAGCAACCGTATTTGTATGAAGGCAATGCCTCCAATAACTCAGCCTGCCCTCTGTCTCCTTGGATTTACACACTCAGCTTTAACAAACATCAAAAGTTTAAGAAATAGCAGGTTTGGCAAATCTCATACAAGGCCCTAAAATCACAAGCAGAAACCAGAACACAGTTCTAAATAAACACAGTTCAGCTCATGGTTAAAAGGGATCATATAGGGCACTTTACTTATGGGTAACATCACCCCTTTTTTATTTTTTTGCTGACAGTCATACAGGTACTTTCTCAGGAATGAACATGATATGCTAAGGCCTTTTGCTTCTTATAAAAACACATCATTTCCAAACTAGGAAAAACCGTCAGCACTTTAAAAAAAGTGAAGTCAAAGCAGGCTGCTAGCCAGGATAAGGCCGCAGCAGCTCAACAGGTCAGCTCTACTAGGAAGGACACAGAGAGACCAGATCCAACACAGCGGATTCTGTGAGGAAGTCTGTTTGAGAAGTTAACCAAAAAAAAAAGCATGAAAACAGAGAGCAGTGTTCCAGGGGTCTGCCAATCAGCTCTGCTGCAAGGGTGCCATTTGGAAAAAGAAAATCACATTTTTTGCAGCAGTACAACTCCTCTAAGCACTACCCGGGCATCAGGAAGCGTGCTCACATTTTACCTTTGCTTCCACGGTTTTTAAAAGGGATCTGACAAAGACAAAAAAAGAAAATCTACCCTTAGCTGCCCAGATGTGCAGCAGAGCATGCCACTGCTATGCAGCAGGAAGGATACTCCCTTCCTGCCCCTGTCCTGATGGCCATCTTGTCAGGAAAAAGCATTTCATGGTGTTGAAATTGAAATTTGCTGTCACTACTGCCACATCTGCTTGTTGCAAAAGACCCAGAGAACAGGGAGGAGGCAGCAAGGGAAAAATGGCAGAAGCACTCTTGATTCAGTCGGGGGGAAATCAAGGACACAATCTAACCACAAACACGGTGGGTAGCTCCTGGGGCCTGGGAAAACACCTTTGCTGGGGCAAAGAGACAAGAGCTAGAAACCTACAGAAGAAATACCATATACACACACGCCTCCAACCACCATTTCAGACACAATAAGGCACTGCAGGTTTAAGGAGCAGGCATCAACACAGCAGTCCTGATCCTTCCAGCAGGCCCACGGACACTGAGGAGCAGCAGTGGCCAACCCCCGCTGCAGCCCCACAAAGAAATTACTTGGCAGAGCAGAAAACAGCCAGTTGCAAAAACCACATCTTCCTAACACTAAACACTGAGGGCTGTTTTGTTTTCACTGATTTATCTACTTTGAGAAATGAGGGAGAAAAAAGACAACGAAGTTTTCAGCTAAACAGTAGGAACAACCAAGTTTAAATAGAAGTTACTAATACTGTGACAAAGTACTATTTTCTTACCTTCCCTTGGATAAAGCCACCTCTTTGGCAGCTTTTTGTTCTTCAGTTTTCTATGGCTGTATTCATTTTCTTATTATCATATGCAGAGTCATTAGTAACATTAGCTATGCTCTGCTCTAGATAAAAATATTAAAGTAGCCACACTGAGTATTTCCTTAATTTCTCAATGACAGCAGGAATTAGCTACACAAAAAACTGAAAAGAACTTTGATATTTTAAACACTACACACAGCATTTTCATGCTTAATTATTTTAATAATCCTTTTTACAGGTCAAGAAATACATGAAAAAAAGCATGGAAATATATATTAATACCCTATGAATGTGAAGGTATCCATATCCACACTTATTTTAAACCTCTCCAATGCTTTGGATCTTCAATAAATTTTTAAGCAAGACTTTTTTCTGGCTCTTTAACTAGCAGGATGAAAATTTAGTAAAACTAACATTCAAAGTCACTTTCAATTGAAAAAAAACAGAAATACATAAGAAAGAAGCCTATTCATCTTCATCAGCTGTTGACACCACCATCATTTGTCTCATGGAAAAAAATAATCCAGATGAGAATATATATACTCTGGAAAGAGATGGCGTGTTGTGGGTTTTTTTGTTATACTATGAATACTAATGAAGCAAAAGCAGTTTAGTTCTTTATAAAATCTATTTCCATTCACATTCACCAATGAGCTCCTGGACTACCTATAAAGATTTCATTTATTCTATCACATTGGAAGTCTCAGAAAACTAATTGTTTATTCAAGTCTATCTGCTCCATCCATGCTCAATTAGGTCTCACTCTTTCCTCAGTTACAGCAAAATTAAAAATAAAAATGCAAGCTGAAACAATCCTGGTTCCACTGACCAGCTCCCCATACCAAACCACTCTGAAAAACCATTGTTTCAAGCACAGCAAGAGCTTCTTGACCATAATGCAGCATTTGAGGGACCTTCTCAGCAACTTACACAATTCCTTCTCATTAGCTTACTCCTCTGACTAATGGAAAACACATTTGAAATGCAGCTTTCTAGTAAGAATTGCATTAAGAACTAGTGAGCAATATTAAGTATAACTGGGCATTCCAGCTACAGCAATTCAAAAGTACATCATAAAAATAGGAGATATATGTAAGTAAAAAAAAAATTTGCAATTTATTATTCTTTATTTAGACCATTAAAATATTAAATAATCCATTTTGCCACAGAAAGCTTCAAATTCAGCATCACTTTTATTAAGAGTGAGAGATCAAAGGGAACCACAACACATTTATGTCAGGCAGGTACAAAACAAAAGAGAGAAATTCAGGATGAAATGAGCTTGGAATAAAAGGTTCTCAGCATGTAATGGAGCTGAAGTTGATCCATAAATCAATGTGAGATGAAAGCAAGATTATTTATGTGAAGGGATTGCATTGTTAATTTACAGTCTAATTGAGAAAAGAAATGCTTTACTTGATCAATGTACCAGCAATGTGCATGTGTGAACTTGAGCACAAATTAGTAATAATTACCAGTACGTGTATCTTCTCGTATTTTTTAATTAAGCTTAACAAGCAGCAGAGGCACATCCAGAAAATGCAGGTTTTTCCTGAGTTTGCCTTTAACACGCTCCTAAGTTTTTAAATAATGCAGCCTCGCCACAAGAGACCTTGCAGACAAGGGCTTTTTGATCTCTTTTTTTCCTGTTCGGTGCTGAGAAAGACGGCACGCGCAGTTAGCGAACAATAGCTACCATGAAAAACCCTTTTCCTGAACTCTATCGAAAGAGAACCAGGATAAGGCTACCTTCATTTGATGGCTTTATAATTTTGTCCTCATTACCTAACACAGAATTCAGAGACTGGGATGCTTCTCCTTTAGCCTCACCAGTAAAATTATCAGAAAAAATAATAGAAGGGTAAGAATATCTGGATGCAAGGGTGCACAATCCAATTTGCATTTGGCAGAGATTTGTACTTAAGGACAACACTCAAGAACCATGTTTGTAATTTTAAGTGCCTCCACTGCATTTCAAATCATCTCTAAGCTGCCATTTGTCAGTCTCAGACAATTTACCCAGGTCTATCATTACCAGAAGGGATTATTAACACTCTCTAGCCTAAGAAAGATTTTTATTCTTTTTTAGCCTGATGACTTTAAGTAGTACTACAATTAGGAAAAACCATGAAAACTGTGTGAGAATGTAACCAGACAGGGGACACTGGATCATTTTAAATACCCCACCCCTTTATTTAATTATTTCTGTAATCTAAGCAAGTAACTGTCCATACATTCTGAATAGTCCTATCGTAAACCTTACTTACTAAGTAGACTTACCTTTACTTGTCCTTTTTTCTTCCCAGGCTTTTCCAATTAAACAAACAGCTATTTAAAACAATTATACTGATGGCTGAGGAAGGAAAGATCCCTGCCTAGATTTTAAAAAAATCTATTTTAAGTCCCATTAGGCAAAGAAATGATAGCAGAATGTATCACACATTTTATCTGAAAGAAAAGACATTAGTATATATGTGTAGGGAACCACAAAATAGATACGTAAAAAGTGTCTAAATCTAAACAACTGCATTTTTTACTAACTGTTTAAAGCTGCTATGGTTTTTTCACCTTCATACAGAAAATCTAAAATAAACAGCAAAAGAAGATGTATGGCTTTTAGAGATATATTTATAGATCATATCACCTCAGAGATTTACACACAGCTCCTTAGAAGTTCAGTATGACTTAAAACTCTCTAAATTACAAGGATTAGTCGTATACTAAATTATAGCAGTTGATTGGTATCACCATGAATCTCATAAGTAGTTTAATGCAAGTTTCGTTTAAATGTCTACATTGTAAGAATTAGCACAGAAGCACTGCAATATCTGCAAGATGATAGTAACCTCACAATGAAAAGGGTTTTATAACAATATTTTCCTAAAGTAACCCGATTTAATAAAAAATAAAGTACAATCCTACCCATGATGTTTCATACTGTGTTAGGGTCTTACTTCAACTTCCTTTGCACTTTCCACTAGTGAAAGAAGAATGCTGTCAAAAGAGGGACAACAGCCACCTTCTGTTATCAAGGACTATTCAATATCTCTTGCCTGTAAGGCAGCTGCACTTTTAATTGACTTGTAAATCTGCATTGTGCACTCATTTCAAGTAAGCACCATACATCATCCTGTATTCTCAGGGTTACATCTTCTTATTCAAAACAATGAACCTCCACATCTTTCATAAAACAAAGGAAGTTGTCTAAGTCAATACAAAAAATTTTAAATCACACATAGTCCTTCAATTTGTGTACAGTTACAGAGATTATCAACTAAAGCAATTCCACACCAGTGACTTCAATATACAGAAACATTTTTACCATTTCAAAACCTGAAAACAAATTAAAGCAATTAGAGGGCAAAGATACTGCCATTTCTACAGTTTAGAAATTCATCAGTTTAAAGAAACACAAAGTTTCTAGAACACATAACAACACAGTAAATGAAAAAGGAATATTTTATTTAAAAGTACTGAAAGCCAGCATAAGGGATAAAAAGGCTAATGAAATGATGAGATACAGAATCAAAGTTGTGTGGAAACCAACCATTTTCTCATTCAAACAGATGACATGTTTGTAACAAACACGTCATACATTCAAAGAAGGCCCAAGACAACTCCATTCTTAAACCACACCATCTGAGTTTTCAGGCTCTCTCAAGTATTAGGAGAAGCAATTTGGAACAATCTAACATGACATCAGGAACTTCTTTAGTTTCATTCATAGATAGAAACAGAATTTCCTCTAGATAGATCTTTACCACCTACAGTACAGTTTCACTTCATTTGAGTTGGTTTCTTTGATTCTGATAGATAGCAGTAATTCACTAAATCATAGCCAGAAATTCAAATAAAACAATCTTGCTAAGCCATACTAACGAGATTCCACTAGGAAAAACATGCCGTGCTGAAAGCTTTGAAATTTATGACTTATGTGACTAGATATCGCTGTGGGAGTTAACCCAGTTTTTTAGTAATGTTCAGCTGCTGTATTAACTGGACATCTTTAATACTAAATTTAAGTTATTTAATAAAACTGTTTCACAAAAAAGAAAAACATTGAATCATCTTAAGCCAAAATGAAGATTAGTATTACTATATTTTACTTTATTTCAGTTACTAAATTGTTCTTACCTCAACACGTGTGTTTCACTTTTCAACAATTTTCCCCCCCATCTCAGTGGGAAAGCATGATAATCGGTTTCTTAGTGACCTCATCTTCATTTTCATAGCAACTTCAAAAAACTATTTGTAATAATAAGTAGCTTATGGTCAGAAGGGCAAACAATTTTGAATCTCAAAGCTATGCCACAGTGATTTGTACTTCAGCAATCATTAAGCTTCCTCTGGCTAGCACTTACTGATTTGGAAAAGACAGACCATATTTTGCATGATCATGATGATGATAATAATAATAATATTGTTTAAGTATCTAATTGATTTGGCAGAATATAGCTGTAACATTTGATTCCCTGATGACTACGAGCATCTAATCAATCAGCAGCATACCTTATCAAAGTCACTCAGGAGGGAGTAACTCTGTGTAGTATTTCTGCCATACGTTCCTCCCCAGGAAGGTCAGTATCAAACACTGCAAGACCCTTTTTATGAATCTCAAATGTACCATAAACCAAGGTATTCTGACCTCAGTTAGGGATTGACTCTGTAGGACTACTGCCTCCACAGTCCTTTCCCATCCAAGGAACACAGGACCCAGAATTCTTTCCTCTAATAAGTACACACTGTGCTGTCCAAAGACAGTGAGATCAGCAACTTTCCAACAAAGAAAATAGATAGAAAATATATACATGCCAGCTCTTATTTTATAAAATCATGTAGGAAATAGCACCAATCGCATAACTGTTAAATAAATGTAATCATTCTAAATTATCCTGAATATTTAGGCTGTTAACGTAGATTCGCAAGCCATTCTCTCCCTGGTAATACTACTGCTTCATCTATTTCTGCAGATGCAAAGGTGCAGAACTATATGAATGCAGCAAGATTTAGGGTGCTGCACCACATTTGTTCCTGCCCCATACAAAGACTATCAATTAAACTGCCTTTCCTACAGTCTCACCTCTTACACTGCCAGCATACCAGGAGGTCACACAAGAATAACAAGAAACAATGGACTCTCCATGAATAACTGCTAAAGAATGTGAAGGACTGTAAATCTCTTCCAGGCTACTACCATGCTGTAGTTTCAAACACCCATTATAGCCTCATTAAGAAATACAGTACTGGTAGAAATCCTGACTCAAGCACCAAACCAAAACTAACACATATATTTTCTCTGTAACAGTATTTCACAAAAATAGTGATCTTCAGAAGTTCCTAAAACCTTAGCTCAGGATCTTGGTTCAGAGTTGCCATACTCATACTTTCCCCAAAATGGCAGGCAGGGGAGAAACTTACCAAGAGCCTGGAGGAAACAAAGAGGAATCAGGAAGAAGAGGTAAAAGGCAATTCCGTCCTTCAGCTGCCTGCCTGATTCAAGCTCATCTGTCTCCCTTCACATCTTAGGTTCAGTCAGGCATCTTAGCTTCAGTCAGGATTCACTATTGCATCCATGCTCTTTGGCACATTTCTTCACAAGTAGCCACTGTGTTTTCACAAAGAATGCTTCTTCCCAAAACTACAGAAGTTGAAATAATTTACAGGTCTAAGAAAAAGAAAGGAAGCAGCTCGAGGCCACTGTTAGGCAAAGCAGAATCAGGAATGAAGCAATGCAAACTTCCTAATGTTTAATACTTTTTTTATAATAGCATATATTTGAGTCTTTATTATTCTTTGGTTTGTATTGCAGATATGCTTCCTCTCTACTGCTCTTATAAGATGACTGGCACTGTCGGGTGTTTTATCTCCAGAACCATGACCTAAGGGTATGCAGCTCATTATGCAGAGTCTGTAAACCACTTATTTTTATAATGAAGCATAAAACAGAAATCTGATCTCAGATTTCTGTACCATTCTCCTCATTTAGTTAAGGTTCTGGAAATATTCAGGAACAGACTGCTGAAAGATATCCTGAGATGTTCAACACATGAGGCTACAGTCTCGGCCAGGCAACAGATGGATGTGTGTCCTCACAACAGTAGAATGTGTAGTTAGCATCACTACTAACAGAATAGTCCTCTAAGACAGCCAATATCCAATCACAAAAATGTCTAGATGAAATATGTTTATGTTGACAGAAAAATGTCAAAGTGCTTGATCAGCAGAATGTCCACATTAAATTCAGCACTACAACCTTTCTTAAACTCAGAGTTTAAGGGTCTTAAGACTGTCTCAGTCAATAAAATTGTCCTCTGCCTCTATCTAAAAGACAACTGCCCAAACAGCAGCAAGCTCTTCCAGCTGGTTCCATCTTGGAAAGCCATCTGACTCCAGGGAAGGAAGGGATTCCAGCTTCTCCAGACAAGATGAAAGAGTAAAGAAAAACAGGCAATTGGACATGAGTTTATTGGACACCTTACCAGTTGCTGAGTCTATACATGTTTACTAAGTCACTGAACAGCCTACCACAGCTGAGGTTACTAGAGAAAGACAGACCTTTCCCTCTCTTCTGATTGTCTCACAGCAGAGCAGGAAAACCAAGCCCAGACAGTACACTGACTAGACAGCTGCATCCTCCCAAAATATACAGACTTGAAGCAATGAAAGAAACAAAGGATAAAATGCTCAACTTATCCACTTGCTTCCTCCTCTCATTTCAATCATCAGGAGAAATGCTACACTGTATGTGGAGTCAAAAAGCCAGCTCAAGGAGGCACACATTCATCCCCAGGCTATGGATTACACTAGACTCTGTTCCACCAGATCTCTGCAGGACCTGTCCGCATCCCTCCTAGAGAAAAGACATGTAGTGCAGGCAGAAGGGAGACTGCAGTATTGCTATCAGGTCCTACCTCAACATCTCACCAAGAGTCTTCATATTACATAAAGGAAAACTCAGATCACAGTAAGTGAAAGATAATACTTAAGGATAGTACCAAACATGATGAGGGGGTTTGGTACAAGAAAAGAAGACCCTAAAAATCCAGCAGGGCTCCTTTCCCATATCTTGAAGGCATGCTCTTCTTACTTTCATTGTTGAAGTCCTAAATCCAAGTCAGGAGAAGTTTGCAAGGTTTTAGAAAAAAAAAAATTGTTCCTTAAACTTTATTCTTACCCACTTTTTGGAGGGTTTCCCTGTAGTTTCTCCAGGGAAGAAGAACTGCTGCACTTTCATATTCCACAACAGCTGAAGACAGCTTGGCATTTAGACAGCAAATTCCATGCGCAGTCTCCCTCCTAGGTCCACAGCAGTTTAAAGGCCGTGACATTTGGGACTTCATTTATTAAGAAACAGCCCAGCCAGCATTTTGAGATATGCCATTAAGCATACAAAGATAACCTTCTGGACAGACCAAGCTTTACTGTTAGGGACTCCACCAAGCAAAAAGTACAGTTCACTCTGGGAGTTTTTATAACTTCACATTACAGTCAAGAAAACAAAAATTGTATTGATCAAGTATGCTGATCTACTAACATGACCTCATGTTTGCTTCACTATCATACAGGTTTAAGTAGTGCCAATGATTTACCTTTACATATTCAGAGACCAGAAATAAACTTATAGAGCACGGAACAAATTACAGTTGCTAAGCCATGGTACAAACATGGTGAAAACTGAAGATCAGTATTCTATCTTGTAGCTGTGAAGTGCAAACATAAAAGTTTTCCAAATCAACTTTAAATATTAAGACTCAACGTTTTCATGTAATTATTCGATCACTCTTTTACAGTTTTGCAATACTGGATTTATGCAACCAGAGTCAACCTTTTTTGGGTAAGATCTCTATGTCTCTCTCTTTTGCCTTATGAAAAATAAATGCCCTAAGAGTTCCTACCCTACCTTTAATAGCAGCTTGCCTAAAAGAGCAGAGAAGTTGAAAGTTGTCTTTTGCTAGTAACTACAAGCTCATTCATGTGTCAGGCCTAAGCTGTTTGCTTTCCAGATAAATATTAAAGTCACCTGCTTACATCAACTCCTGCTCAAAAATCTTAAGAGAGAAAAGTCCATATCATCCAGATGACACAAAGCTCCTGAAATCTGTATATAGAAGTCCATACTGCGATAATTTAACATGGTGCCCAGAAATTTATCAGAATAGGCCACTA
>VZTB01018241.1:6900-29940 GCA_013397245.1 Thryothorus ludovicianus
ATGCTGCTGTTATTGAACTGCTTTTGTTGTTGAATTGCTCTGTTCCTTGCATAGACTGAGAAATGCCTACATTAGAGTATGTAAAGTCACTTTAAATAGTATCTATATTTGTAACAGAAATAGTGTACAGGTATTTTGTTACTTCTCTTGTGTCACAATGGGGGATTCCAATTAATAAATTCCAAACTGTCAAGATGAAGTAAAGTTCTGGGTGTTTTACTGGTTGCTTTATAATGCCATGTTTTCATTATTCATTCTGTTGCAAAAAATTAATTCAAAACAATTTAATAGTTTAAAAAGGCATTACTTTTAATGTGAACCTCAAAGCATATGCTAAATTTTTTTTTTTTTTTTTTTTTTTTTTTTTTTTTTTAGTTTTATCTTCACTTATAAACTCATAGCAAATTCATGAAACTGTGAAACTCTCTTGCTCTATTTTGGAACAGTGAGCATTAATCATTGTTTAAAAAGCATTCCTTCAGGCATGGGATGTGCCATGAGGGAAAAATACAGTGGCCCATGGAGCTTGGAATTCAGAGAACAGGCTGTCCTCCATGCCTTATGCCAGGAAGCTGTTGCATGACCACTGCTTAGTGGCTGCCATGCACTGAACCATGTAGTAATAGAATTTTCAGTCTTATGCTTTTTGGCTTTCTTTATCATTTTGTATTCAATCCAATTTTTCAGTCACAGGTGTAAGTCCTGCATAGGTACTGTGGCCCAGTTCTATCAAGTTTTATAGTTTTGGTTACATTTTTTCTGTGTTATTGTGTTACAGGTTCAGAAAGGTCTGGCATCTTAAGAGCTTCTTCCCATTGTCTGGTCAGAGATCCAGCCCTTTCTTTTAACTTTGCTTAATGCTCAGCTATTTATTGCTGAGGGATAATCAGAGTTGTATTAATGGAAAGGTCTTTAATTTTAGGATGATATTAATGAAAGGGACTGTCACTTTTTGAAAAAATAGGTCTGGACAAAGGACAGCTAATTCATAGGAATGCACAGATTTCATTTCTTGACAGTGAGCAGGTATTGTTGGCATGACTGCATTTCTGTTCATTCCTCTGTTAGAATTTTATTTCTGGGTTAGCTTTATGGTATCAGTAGTCTTGTTAATTCTTAGCTGGGAGAAGGGTTGGATTTTAATAGCTACTTCTGATCCCTTTTTCCTTCACTCTATTCAGTCTCTTTTTATAAGGAAAAAAATGAAGCTGTATATTGTATAGACCTAGATGAAGAAGAAAGTGTCATCTTTGTTAAGTGTCAAGAAAATGTTTGGTTTTGCTGACAGAGACCTACAAGTAATGTAGGAAGTACTTAGTACTTTTAATAGTGTTTTGCAAAGGAAGCCTTACCTCAAAATGGGAGTGACATTGGAAAGGGACATCTGTTAGATTTCTACATGCATTTTTTCTTGCTTTTTAGAAAGAAATAGTTTGAAGCTTCTAAAATATTCCTGTGTAGAGGGCACTTCTGTTTTAAGCTCCAATTTAAGCTACTAAGAATAAAGTTTTCACTTCCTTTACAAATGTTATTAAAAATGTAAATACTTTTATTAGTAAACAGTATTGTCCTTAGCCTATTCAACATCTGCAGTGTGGATTTTTCTTTTATAACTGGTCATCATGCGTGTTCCTCAGCAGATATGTAGATATTTAATATTATGTGTTTTAGTCCATAGCAGGTGTTGCAGGGCTATGTAATTAACTTGTGAAGTTTGGCTACCTGTATTCATGGAAGTGGTAACAATGGCAGGTAAGAAGATCCAATTCAAGCACTTGGGAAGAATACACCTAATGGAAAATGATGCCCAAGCAGATTGAGGTTCCTATATTCTTATGCTCCTGTCATAAAATCTTCCTAAGCTTTCTACTCCCAGTGAAAATAATTGTTTGAAATGGGTAGGAAAAATGTAGATACTGCTTCTCTTATTTCAGTGGAAAGGAGATCAAATTCCTGTAAGATATTAATTCTAAAAGCTGCATATAGCTGAGCTGAAAAATAAAAGAATTTTCCAAACTAAGTTGCTAGTTTTCAACTGGAGATTTTTTTGTTCAGTTGCATCAGCAAGATGGTTTGTGAAAGTGAGCCAGGCAGCTTTTGACTGAATATTTCTCTTTAGACTACTTTGTTTCAGTCCATTGTTTTTGATCTTCATATAGGTAGCTTAAATACATAACTTTTTATATTACATCAAAGGAGAGTTTGAATCACATGCAAAAACAACTTACTTGTTTTTATGACTGCCAGTACTAGTTTGGATTTTGTTAAGTGCTTGTAGTTATATATCCAGTTTTTCCATAGGCAGGCAAGAGAAAACTTTTTGTCAAAGAGGGGAGGCTTTGAATTTGTTAACACTTGTTAGTATTTTCTGGTATTTCAGCCTTTAGTGTTTTATTAGTTAAGATTGTACTTTGTTAAATGAACTCAGTTTAATTAAAATTATGCTTTGACTGACAAAGGTAGACATTATCCCTAAAAGAAAGTGATTGTTGTTCTTGAGTGTTTCTGTGAGTTGTAGGTTGCCTTTTTGAGTCCCGTGCAGCACTGTTCAACAGCAGAGTGTCAGTTTGGTGTGTCTTCACAGTGTTTTGTTTACGCTCCTCACTGTCCACAGCCACAGAAGAGGGTTGATACCAAGAGAACTGAGAACATGGAGTACATTTAAGTGATGCACTATCAGGTTTCCACTACTGCACCCTGGTTAGAGATTATGAAGTTTCTTGTTTGGACACCTCACACAAGCACTTAGGCTGAGGCACAAGGAAGGTCTCTTCAGGCTGTAACTTTGAAGTACCTCATCATCACAAGGATGACAAAGTCACTGTGTCCAGCATTTTAAGCTTTCACATTAATGGGAATTTTACAAAAAGCAGTGGGAGCAGCACCTTGGGTAGTTAGTAGGTAATATGTTGTGCTCTCTTTTTGGGGGAATATTTATTAGAAGCTGTCAAAAACATATATAGTTTGTTTTGACTGTAAAAAATATATTCATTATGTGTTGTTAAATGTGAATATGTCTGCTGGAAGTAGAAAGACCAAAATGAGTTTTAGATAGATTAGATAGATAGATCTATCTCAATATAGTCCTAATTGTTAAGGCAGCAGATGCTCACTGGAATTCATGTTTGTGACAGAGACTACTGAGGATAGGTGATAATAAAATATTGTCATATGGGAAAAGCATTAACCTTTGTTACTGTCACCAAGACCAGTAGAAGGGTAAAAGTACTAGTATTTTTTTTTTTTTGTGCACTCACAATAACTCTTTTTTCCATATTTTATTTTTTTTTCTCAAGGATAGTGTTCCTCTGAAGGTCTAATAAGGTGTTATTTTACTTATACCCTTGAAATTAAAAAAAAATAATAAAATTTAGTGTTTCAAATATATAACTTTTACATGTATCTATGGTACACTACTTGAATTACCATGCCTTAGAAAAGTTAGTGTAAGAGAAGTTCCAGGCTCCACTCATTTCAACTCATGCTTCAATTGAAAACTAAGGTCCAGCAGCATTTTGGAAGAATAACTAGGCTTCTGTCTGTATGAGAAGTCTCGGGCAGACAAAGTCTGCAGGCAGACGACAAAGCTCAGGTTGGCTGTTGTCTGACAGATGTGGTGGTTAGCAACTTGCCTGTGAGTGCAGCAGGCTCCAGAGACACTCCCTGACAGGACTGGTGCATACTGGCACTTCTCAGTCCTTCATACTGGTGCATTCCACAAATTTCACCCTCTGTCCTGGAAATCATGACTTGGGTGGCTAGATGACTGGGGGGAGGGTTTAAAAAGATCTGTCCTTGAGCATCTTGGCTGAAATTTAAAAAACATGTAGAGGACCTGAATTTGTTGTGCCTTTATCTCCCGTTCTATCAGGTACCTCAGGTACCTCCCTTTTTAAGCATATACCTAAGGAGAAGTACTCCACTGAAATTTATTGTGAATGTAGACCTAGAGGTGGTTCTAACAAAATATGTATGTTGATTATTTCACAAAAATGTTTATGGACACACTCTCTTGGTAAGGCTTTAGCGGCCTCTTGCACAACACTGGATGACAGCAGTGATTGCCTTGTTAAATTAACAAAACCTTTGTAATAAGGATAAATCTGGGCAGGAATGAGAATTGCTTTATACATGGTAGGAACCTCCTCGTCTGAACTGATTTTCCCATTGTGACTGGGAATGCCCTCTTCAATCTATGCCCCATCTTCCTAAGAACAATTGGACTTTGTTTGTTTCAAGTGGAAGCTGTCCATCAGAATTTGTGTATATAATCTCCCTCTGGAAAAAGGCTTTTATTCTACTGTAGTTGCTAGACCAGGAGGAAAAAGAATACAACTAGGCTTTTGCTTTAATGCAGATTTATGAAATATTAACATTTTGTAGAAATAACTCAGTTTATTGTTTGCTGTAATATATTCTCTTTTTTCCTCTCTATGTCAGAATCTCTTCAAAGCCAGCTGTTTGCCAGCAGCCAAACCATTCCTGTCTGCACTTCTCCTACTCCCATTTCTTTTGATTGGAGTGTGTGCATTGGGCTAGGCAGAGGGAAATTATGTGTGAGGGGAGGATGTCAAAGGCTCTGTGTGTGCTCATGCACGTCTGTGCATGTGTAGATCTGAGAATGGTACTGTGTAAGTGCTAACTACTGGCCTGCAGATATTTCCTGCCAGGTATGGAGTTTTTTTTTTCTTATGGAAGAAATTAAAATAGATATTCTAATTCTATTTAATATGTATAGGTTCTCAAAGGACTTTTAAAAAGAGAATAAATATTTGATCTATTTTAATGCCAGGAAAAACTGCAGCAGAGGCATTATGTGTTTCTTCTTTGTGATTTTGTGATTCCGAGTGAACCTTTTTCTAATATGAATGTACATCTTTTCTATTAGTCTTGTAAGTTTAACAATGGAACACATTCTGAGTTCTACTTTCAGGACTTTGAAGTCCTACTTGAAGCTGAGAAATGTTTGGGTCTAGGATATTGATGCTGTGTTTCTGTGGCTAGGATCACCTCCTAAGTATGAATACATTTCAGAGTTCCTCACTGGTAGAAGCCCTTTGTTTAGGCCCATGTGAGAGACCTCACATTCATAGGATTGTTCCTTTTATATACACGAATTGTACTAAGTTTTACTTTGCTGATAGTTTAAACTCATGGACACGTATTATTGACTCACACTTTAGTATAAACCACGAATCTGTTAGCCAAGCTAACAAATCTCTGATCAAGTCAGAAGTCGCTACCTGTATTGGGTTGTTTTCCTTCTAAATGTCAAGGAGGAGGTGAACCAAACAGAAATGTTGGATGCCAGCAGCAAGGAGACAAATGTATTTACTGACACCTGGCAGCCTGTGTGCTTTTCTCTGCTTTGAAAGATGGCTGCAACTGCCATAGTATGAACTTAGAATTAAAATGTGAATTGAATTGACAGGAGAGGGGTAAGTTAAATTAACAATCAGCAGAAGAGGGGAAGTACTCACCTATTTATGCACAAATAGGCATGGAGATGGCTCCGTGAGTGTTTCTGTTTTACAAAACAAACAAAATGTTTATGCAGTCTGCTGCTTTTTCCTCGTGTGAACTTATCCTGGGAGCTTTGCGTGTGGAAGCTTTGTGGAAGAGGCTTTTTAGCTCTACTACACAGCCCCACATGCACATCTTGAAGTCAGACTAGCCCTTGGAAGAAGGACATAGGCCAGGTGATAGAAACTGGCTTTTGTTTAACTGCATTTATATACATTAATAATTTTCAGTAATAGCCACTAGATAGCACTAGAGAATCAAGGTAAATCTCAAACAGCATGGGTTGCAGAGATTTAAACGAACACAAGCATGCCAAAACAAAAAACCACTGAAGCCTGTTGTTGGTGTTCAGCTCATATCAGCAGCCTAATGGAAATTATTCAGTCAGGAAAATGTTGTTTTAACTTCTGGTGTATTTAAAATGTCTACACTGATGTATTTCCAAGCAGAAAACCACATAGCAGTAGCTTGAACAGTTACCCTAATCTGACCCTGGTTTTAATGCTTTTGAACTTTATGGAAAACCCCAAGCTTCAACAAAATTTGCATTAAATTCAAAATGTTTTATACTGGCCATCATGAAGTGAATGTTTTAAAATAAAAACATAAAATAGTCATAGGGATATTATGCTCTCTAAAAATATGCCTCAAAAATATCCTGAATTTATTTGCAGAGAGAATAAAAAGTCTGTCACTATCCCTTTCCAAATATTTCATTTTTTTAGTTTTTCAAGTATAGATTAAGATTTTGAAGAAGCCTTTATTAATTACCTCTATGAGAAGCCAGGGACTGGTCTTTCTAATCTCTGCTATGAAAGCAATAGGGGTACTCCTACTTGCTTACTGATAGCCTGCCCCATGTGAAATTTGTTCTAAAGGGTTATGAAAGGCATAAAGATTTTAGGAGAAAGACATGGGCTTTTGCCTACATATACAGTACATTTTTATAGGTTTTTCAGTCCTCTTGCAAGCCATGTACTTAATGCACAAATGTAATTTTGTTTTGCACATTTATAAACAGTTTTTTTGTGGGAGTCTTGAATATACATAGATACGTGTGAGTACTGTGCAAGACGTCTCCTCCAAAGACTTGGTGTCTCCTCTGAAAACTGCATTTCTCAATTCAAAGTAATCACAAATTCTTCTGTTTTTTATTAACAGGGGTTTTATACCCAATGCCACATCCTCCTTTGATAATGTCATAAGAGCTTTTCACAAGGATCTAAAATCTGAAGGTTGATGGTCTTGAACTCCTAGAGTAACGTGTCCTAAATGCTTGTCTTGAAGGAGAGATTCAAAATCAGCTCAGGGCATCTGGCTCTTGTGGCTTGCTTCTAAAGTAAGTTAAACAGACTAATATCAAACTATGCAGCTGTACCAGAGCTTATTTGCTATAGGCATGCTTCATCTTCAGTATGGGGACTTCAAAGACCTCGGTCTTGGCTGTCATTGATAGGAGCTTGCAGGAGTTCCCAGCGGGCTGGGCTGATGCATGTGTGCTCATTCAGCCAGTGAACTGTTTCTTGCAGAAATGACAGCCTGTTATCTGGAGATGCATGGACTGTCTTTGAGGCTTGCTTGCACTTACAGTACACCCAGAATATCAATACCTACCAGTTTCTATAAATTCACCTTTTCCCAAGAGTATGTGAGAGGCACATGTCTAAACAAGATAAAAGATTTAATGGAACTGAAGGTTGATCATCTGTGTCTCCACAATTTAAATGAAGATTTTGCAGCTGTCCTGTTTCCTCCCTTGCCAGTCCCTCAACAGCAGCTTGGAGGGCTGAACTTCCTTAGTGATAAGAGTCCATAATGTGAGCATGGAGCTAAGTAAGGTTTTTTGTCACACTTTCAGGCCGCTTCAGGCATCCTTTAATAGTTGACAGCTATTGGAGTTGCCAGGCCAGTAAAGTGGTTCCCTACAGGACTAAGAGGTGAGCCAGTGTTACAATGCAACTAAAGCAAGATTGGCAACTGACACTGTACTAGAAATCCTTGCAGCCCCTTTTTGGCCTTAAGTTTATTGCACACATAAAATATGTTGCGCATATTGCACATATAAGCATGTTACTTCATTCTCAAATACAGCAGATTTTGCAGCTTGTTTTGCTCCAAAGCCAGTGGCAGGGAAGCTGTTTTTGTAAGCACTATAAAAACAAGTTCCAGCAAAACTGATCTTTATCAGCTTCCATTGAAAAGGCTGCACACACTGAATCGTGAAACAGGCCAGTTAAATTTTAATCTGGTTACGTAAAAGGTTGTTCTTAAGTGGCTCATATTGGCNCAAGAGACATGTAAAACCTCAGTGTGAATCCATCTGTGCATGTGCATATAAGCCACTTCTAGGTTTAGACCATAAACAATCTCAGTAACCTATCTGCAGCATCTTGCTTATTGCACTGTCTTGTTTTTCCCATGTGGGGTGTGGGGATGGTGCCTTGCAGATTATGAGTTATGTAATTCAATAGCTCTTTTGTGGGGGGAGAGCCCTTGTTTTGGAGACCTACTGCCAAAACACTGAGAATCTTTTTCATGTAAATTTAGACAGGTAGCAAGGATGTGTCCAGAAACCTGTGTGTGGCCTGAGCAGGGAAGATTCCCCAAGTAAAAGGCAAAGAGATGAAACTCCTGGGCATAAGACAACCTACATTTAGCATATTAGAGGTGGTAAAATTTAGTTGAATTGCCTAGATACAATTCTAGCCAGTTATTTTTGCAAGCATGTGCTCTTGGTTGCCATTATTTTTCAACGAATTTGAGTCACCACACGGAAGTACTAAGTGAAAGCACACATGCCTTGATAAACCAGACTGTGACTCCTTGGAGATGTAGGATGGCATCAGTGCACAGTAAGAAAAATGAGAACACAAACAGATGCTTTACTTTTTTGGGGGATTTTCTGATAATATTTCTAATCTGTAGTGAAACCTGAAGCAAGATTTTTTTCCCAAGTAACCTCTGATCTTCAATATATAATTTAAAAGTATTGATTTGATTTATGAAAGGTTTCTTTTCTAATTAACTTTATTTTAAAATTAAATGGAGTTTTTGTAAGGAATTAAAAACAGTTTTCTTGTGTTCTAAAGTTGCACTTTAGGGTATTTTAAGATCTAAGAGCAAGTAAGTTATGGCGTGCCAAATTGAGACATCATTTACATACCTGTGATGCCTATTAATCTACATCAGAGGGCTTTCATATTTACTCCTGTGTACCTCAGATGATAAAATGGCCCGAGGCATTTGGTTACCCTTTGGTTTCAAATGCTCTTTCATTAGCATTGGGTTTGACTTCATTTAGATGCAGGACTACTTCTCAAGTTACCACGGGGAAATTTTTCCTTGTTTTGCTTTTTGCATGGGAATAAAGTCATAATCAAAATCCCAGGAACACTGCTGTAGCTAAAAGTTAATCAAGCAGATTGCGATGGCCAGCTGCTGGAGGAAGTATTAGGTCCAGGTGAGAATGGTACATGCAGAAGCATCTGAAATGACAGAATACAAAACAACCTCAAGTGTTGGAGGGCCAAACTTAATTTCCTTAACCTATTTGCTGCTGTCTTTGGGCAGACACAAAACTTCCTTGTTAACTGATTGGTCCTCAACACAGTGTTANGTTTTATTAAAGCTTGAGTTAGGCTCAAACCGTGGCCCAGGAAAGCTGACCACACAATAAAATAGCATGGTTTGTTGAACAAAAACAATTGCTGAACCCGCTCCTGACACATTTTAATGATTAAACCCAACTTCCTCTCCTCTGTTGCTGTGGTCTTGCACTTGTTTGCACCAAATTTGTGTGGGTAATTGTTTGCTTGTATACACTGCCAAGCATTATTTAATTAAAAAAAAATATGCTTGGCAGGGGGATTTGGAAGCTGGAAAAGACAGAATTTATGTCAACAACACATGTGGTTCCCAAAGAAGCAGAATGAATGTGTGCACAAGAGTGATGGTGTGTGCAAGATATAAGCAGAGCTATGTGTGGTTGCTGACAATCCTGAAAGGAAGCATTAGCAGAGGTACTTGACTAAAAACTTTAGAAGTTACACATCATTATGTTACCCAATCTCATGAGAGCTGCAGGCAGGCTTTGCCTTTCCAGTGCTCTGTAGATGCTGTTCTAGTGCTTACAGTGCACCTGAGCACAGCCCAGCTCAAGGAAGGGCAAGAATGTTCTTGCCTAGGTGTCTCTGCTGATAATAAGTAGCTTGGGAAAATTCTGCTGTGTCACTTAAGAATCCATGGGGACATCTGTTAAATCATCTCTATTTGGTTTTGCATTAAACAGCAGGCTGTCTTCTACATGTCTTACAGATACACCAGAGATTCAGACTGATGTATTTTGATCCCTGAAGACAGTTAAGATTAGGCAAAATAAAACAAAAGGACTTTTTCAAAGTGTAGCTACACCAAAAAACTGCCTTTGGATTACTTTGTGTTCAGAAGAGGGTTGTGGGGACCTGAAAGTAAGCAGCAGACAGTCCAAAGCATGGGTAATGTTGAAAACCAAGCACAGCTCTAGAGACAATATATATCTGGTATACTTTATTGATAGGCTCCTAAGTTAGCAGATGTGAGAAAATAAATCTGAATTTTAGCTGTAACATTTTTCCTTTTTATCATTGTTTCTTTGCTTGCTTTTCCAAAGACCTATAATTACTGCTTGAACAGCAAAAACATGCAACTGGAATTAAGACAACTATAGTAAGCAGCTGTCTGTATCAGTGATCAAGTCAAGCAGGGCAGATCTGAATAAAATTTGCAAAGCATAAATTTTCCTCGAAGCCAAGTCAACTGAAAGAAACTCACTCCTTATTATCTGCTCAATGAAAGTTTCCAGTAGTTGTACTGTAAATATACACTGAAACTACTGTTATGGAAAAATAATTGTTGAGCAGTCCAAATGCTTTAAGGCATCATCAGTCCAGTGGTGTCATCAGAGCTCCCTGGCCCACAAGCGGCCAGAGCAAATGCCCATTTTTTATCCAAATGTATATTTTTTGGCCAAAATGTAGTTGTGATGAGATTCCAACAGCACAATTTGACCCATTAAAGGTAAAAATTCATTTTCATTGCCATGGGTACATGTTTGCACGTTATTAAAGCTATTCTCTATCTTGCTATAATATGTAATTATTATTTACTGCTTACAAATATGGCATTTTAATCCACCATAAAATGTAAAAAAAATTATAATTGAAACCCTAGAATCTGCATTATACATGATTTTTTCTGTGGGGAACAAAAGGGAAAAGATGGCCTCCGTGTGCCAGTGAAAATGTGTGAAATTGGTTTCTGTTCGATGGGAATTGCAGCTTGGACTGGAGAAACAGGACAGACCTGGCCCCAAAAGTTGGTTCATTTTTGTCGTCAGCAGGGATCCCTCTCTGTAGTGCTCCATATTGCATGGTGCAGCAGAGCAAAGTCAGGTGAAATTCCAGCATGTTGCTGGAGTCTGTGGGGCTGGATTTGGCACACCTGGAGAGATGAGAAGCGTGCACTTGTTTTTGAGTTGTCACATGAGAGCTCAGAACAGCTAATTCAGAGAGGGGACTTGAGAGTAGAGGCTTTGGACTTGGAAGAACTCCAAAAGAGACAGCTTGGAATACTTGTAATACTGGAAATGACCAGTTCACTGTAAGTCAAAAAGAAAGCTGAATTTAGTTACGGATGATCTTAGTCCTCAGACCCGACTCCTCTTGTCCTCTCAAATACTGGAGCAACAACAAAGCCAGGGGGCACTTGCCACTTCTTGTGGTTGATGTGCAGAAAGATGTCAGTGGAAGCAGATCCTTTCCACATGGCAACAACTGTAAGAGAATACATATGATAAAATCAGATGAGTCAAGGGAACAGAGAAGGTGCAAAATGTTTAGCTGTAGAAAGTATCACAATGTAGTGTTCCCCTGAGAGATATCTGGGAGAGGTATTTATTCATTTATTTATTTATTTGAATTCTTCTACCTCAAGGATTTTTTTTAAAGTAGCACTTTCTTAACTTAGAAGAGCTCTGGCGTGCAGCATTCCAATTTTTTTTCATCTGAACATCTGCTGAGATTACCAAATATCTCTTTACAGAATAAAGGAGCAATCAAATATTCACAGCTAGACTGTACAAACAATTCTCAGATTAGTTAGCCAGCCACACTAGTTAATTTAATTGTTTTCTTAGGTTTTACACAACACCTCAACCTTCATTTAGTTAAGGCTATAAACCTCAGTCTTTCTAGTGTCCAAAATCTTGAACCTTTTCTTCAGGGTAGGAGCATAATACTAATCATCCAGGAAGATATTACTTCCCACACAGTGAGGAAAAGGGCTGACATGCAGCTGTTCACCAGCAGCACCACTGGAGAACTTGGCAGGGGAATTACCAGATCACAACTGCCTTAGTGACAGACCTCATGATATTCTGCTCTATACAAAGAACTGGAAAATTCATTGTGCTGGCATCTCTAGAGGGTGAGACTGTTTATATTGCTAACTAATTGCATCGCTTAATTTATAAGTGACAATTAAGAAGCTATAAATTTTTTCAATTATTTAAATTATTATGTTGTTGTAAGATATTCAGAGGAAGCAGCTTTCCCTCCTGGATAGTAAATTAATAGAGAATTAATAATAACTAGGGCTAGAGAATAATGCCAGCACCAATATTATACAATAAAGGTGTTGAAGTGGGAAAATGTAGAATTTTGTAACAAGATACTGGCTCTGATACAGAGTTGACCAGGGGACTTGTATTTGATCTTGGAACTATTATCACAAGAGAAATGTTAAAATGTTCAAGGAAACCTGAAGCACGGTTTTAAAATGATGGTCATTTCTGGGATTCTCAAATACTTTGGGTCTACTGATGACAAACTGAGATGAGATTTGATGATGAAGATGCATAGAAAATGGATCACATTTAAAGGCAAAAAATTACATTTTAGCTGTTCTCGAACTTGAATTGTGGCATTATGCTTCATATAAACACACAAATTGGAGTGGTGAGAAGAAATCCTTTTATTTGGAAATTTTTCATATGTTACACCATTAGTATAGGAAAACTATCTGCGCAAGGCCCACCTCCAGTTTGTCAGAATCAGTGGTTTGGAGGGAGGTGGTAGGAAACACTTACCAGAATTATCATCTCAAATATGTGAGCTAAACCTTTCTTCCTGTTGCCTTGCAGTCTTAGGCTTAAAATGGATTTACCTATATAGCCTTCAGAGTTGCACTCTGGCAAGGGCCTTAGGAAAGACTGAAAAATATTCCTTGTCCTTCAGCTCCACAATTTACAACACCGCCTGTTACTCTGCACACCCTTGAAAACTAAGTCCCAGGCTGAGCAGAATAAACACTGACCACACTGAAACTGATCACAACACTCTGGTTTTAAGGAAGGCAGTGTTTGTCTAGGGAGTTCCTAGTGCCAGAAATGGCAGAATATCAGCAAGAGGAAAATAAAACTTCTTTAACAGAGGCACCACAGAGAAATAGAACGTTGAGCCAGAATTATTTCCATACCAGCCCTGAAGACGTAATATGTAGAGCCAGGTAAGCAGCAGTCCTCAGATAAGGTGCATTTATAATTGCCAGGTGATGGTGATTCAATTATGGTTGCTGAGAACACTATGATCTATTCAATGCAGTGTCTGTGATAGGCTAGTATTTGAAATTCTCGGCTTCTACTGCAAGGACATGGGGTTGAGGCCTTTACTCATATCAGAATTTTGGCTGCTAACTGGGTCTTAACCTGTGGTGTAGATTAACTGTGCTCTAGGATCTCTTCTGTTACAAGGGCAATAGTTACACATTCCAGTAAAAAGAGAAAAGTCAGTGAAACAAAAAGTAACATTTTTAAATTTACTCCTGAAATAAAGAAAGATGCAGTATGGTTGGTCAGTGTGGATCTGTGGATATGCCTGGAGCAGAGAAGCAGAATAACCATAAGACTTATAATGAATTTCCCTAACAGGCTCAACATGAAGGAAAATTAATTTGTGGTAAAATAATAGGTCATTTGTGTCCATCTCTGCAAAGATGATGAGTTTTTTCTATCTAAGAAGTTACTTCATGCAAGAGGAAAGCTTATAGATAATGGGTAAAAGTATCTTGATCTTTGACCTTGTTTGTTGGAGGTTATGTAACTTTTCCCAGATAATTATTTTTCTGCATTGATGAAAACCTATTGAGCTGTTATTTAATGCTAAGCTACTGCACTATGCCTTTGAAAAGGAGGTCACAAAAGGATTGTCTCCATCTCTCACTGTCATAAAATAGTGTAAAACTTTTTGTCCTGAGTCTGTTCTCCTTTTCTCAACTGAAGTTTTAGTCCTTTCAACTAAAGAAGCTGCTTTCCTCTGAATCATGGAAAAATACACTTGCCTCTGGCAAATTAATGATAAAAATACACCGGTAGAACTAAGCTAATTAAACACAACTGTTC
Source organism: Thryothorus ludovicianus (assembly GCA_013397245.1). Classification (NCBI taxonomy): domain Eukaryota; kingdom Metazoa; phylum Chordata; class Aves; order Passeriformes; family Certhiidae; genus Thryothorus; species Thryothorus ludovicianus. The sequence continues at coordinate 20,858 of VZTB01018241.1, forward strand.
AGTCTCCTTTTAGATACTTTATCTGAGACATCTCCATTATGGTAGAAGAGTAAATTCAACCAAATACAGTTAATTTTCTGAATTTGCTTTGTCCAGGAGCATTTTCTTATGCCTTCCACTTAAAAACCAGAAAGTCCTGTGAGAAGGAAGCTATTGATGCTTCCAACTCATTTTTTAAAAGAAGAAATCATCCTGAATGGCATGAATGCATTTATCTGCTTCTACCTACATTTCAGAGCAGAAGTGCTGGCAGAAAAAGGATTTGTCTCTGATTTCAGAGGCATGTGCACTTGATCTGATGGTTTTGGTGTACAGGATTTACAACTGTGTTTATGCAAATCTTCTTAGTTAATAGTAAAGCAGCATATACATCACTAGCCAAAAAATAGCCATTCCTGCCTGGGAGCAGAGTGCTTGTCATACTGAGTGATGGGCACATTGTCTATGTGACTGGTTTTAGGTCATTGTTTATGCACAGGCTGCCTGCCCAGTATATATCTATTTAGGAGAACATTTATTTAAGAAATTTTACAGTCTGATTTCCCAGAAATTTCAAGGGTAATAAGATATCTAAATAAAATCCTGTGATTCTGGAAATTTGTCTGCAATTCATGGAATCGCTTTCAGCTCCACTGAACTCTCTTTACACATTTACATTTAAATAGATATGCCTTTTGGTGTTCATTCCTCTCAAATCTTAACTTTAGCAGGTGATTGATATTATAGCAGGTGTTTGATTTTTCTCCTCCTGGCTTATTTAAGTTTATTTTTGAGTTTTGATATAGAAAAGAAAACAAAATGCATGAAAAGGGGTAGTGTAGGCATTAAAAAACTCAGGAATCAGGAAGTTGAGAGAGTCAAATGAGTCAGTAGAAAGAAATTACAGCCACTCCTATGTCTCATAATTTTGACTGTGTATTATTCCTACAGTTTTGAATTCTCTAAAAGAGCTAATTTGAATTTTTAATACAGTCTTCATTGCCAGATAAGGTAAATAATAAAATCGTATGTATTATGCAAAAACTTTTGCACTTTAATCTGGGGTGCTCATTTTGCTATTCCTAAAACCTATGTTGAAGAACTGGAATGATTCTCCTGTCTGAGTAAGAACATTTTGTAGTTCAGCTAAGTTTCTGTCAATCTAACTCTCTTTACATGGGATTCTTCTGTTGCTCCCAGTTCTTTGACTTCCTCTGAAACAGTGAAGAAAATTGTGGATAGGATTTCTGTAAGCAGCATCTAGATATGATTCCACTCATAAGGAAAGAGATCTGCATTCTGTGGGGAAACACCGGCTCCAAAAAGGAAGCCTGACCCAGACTAACCCATGCTATTTATGTGGGATGCCCTAGCAGATAGAGATTCAGCTTGAATCCCACCCAGTTGTCTCAGAGAAGTGTGAGTGCCAAGAGGGTGCAAAAGTGAGCAGAAAGGAACTCCGCAGAGAAATAAGAATGAGAGTATTACAAACAGAAGGAGGGTAGTTGGAACAGCACTGTCAGGTGTAAAAAGATCCAAGAGGGAAAACACCTACATGAAAATTACAAACTCTAAAGAAAGAATGCAGAGAGCTTAATCTAAGGACTACTTGGTGTCACTAAATCACTAGTGGAAGGATGTGGCTGGAGCTGGTGGCAGAGGGCAGAGCAGCAGCAAGGAGCTGGCCTGGAGAGCTCCAGACTGTGGCTCTTCCCCAATTCACTCGTGCTTTCCTCATCAGCAAAGAATGTTGAAGTGCCTTATCAGGGTGGCAAGAATATCTGAATTCTCTTGTGTGTACATGATCTGACAAACATTTCTTTCATAATTTTTATTTGTGCTTGTCTTGTCGCACTGTGCAGGGTCTTTTCATATGACTAAGGGAGCCAGAGCCCAGCTGGACTCATTTAGAAGATGGTTATTTAAAAAGTGAATTTAAAATTTAATAAAGTAAGGGTTCGTGAGTTTGTTCTCTTTTTTTAGTGATCATTATTTATTTGTAAAATTTTCAGGATGTGAATGCACCGAATGTCTAAACTGAGTGATTGCTGAAAATACATTGCTTGAAGCAAGTTGGTAGTACATGCCTCTAGGGTGGTAATGACAGCAGGCATACTGGGTCAGCAAAAATGTACTAGGAATCGTTATCTCTGACTATGTTAATAGGCAGATTTCTGTAATCAATCAATGTAAATTGACTGCCCTTTTCACTTGAAAACTGCTCTATGAAAATAGATGCCCTCCCTCTCAGCCCTGTGCCCCCCACCCCCCCATGCCCCCTCTTCTTGAAATGTTTTTCCTGTCTGGTTATTTAGTTCTTCAGATTTGTCTTCTTCTTCTTGTTAGTACTTCATCAATTATTAACTAAGCCCTCCTCAGCTTTGTGTATTTAAAACAGGCAGTGCGACTTTAGTAGTCCTTCATTATGTTTTTGAAACCTGGTGATTTACAGCTAAAAAATGATAACTTCTGGTTTCTTTCCATGCTGCCTCTTTTTTTTTTTTTCCATCACTTAATTTGTAACAGTTGTCTAATGATGTTTTTATGTTATCTGTGACAAATATAATACATTTGCAGATTTGGGATTTTGAACTGTTACACCAATAAAGGTTTCATGCTTGGATTTAACAACTAGGAAGTCTCAGGTTAATTCTGATATGAATTCTTGGAGTTCAGAGTGGCCTATTCATAGTGCTATGTCTAACTGCTTCTTCATTCTTACGGGCTGAGGAGGAAGAAAACAAGGTCTTGATTTTGAGTTTTGATTCTGGAAGTTAAAGAGCAACTTAATGAGAAGGCTTTTAATTCGGACCTGTTGGAATCCAAAATGCAGAGAATATTTCACTGCATGTTTTAAAGGATTGAAACCCTCTGACAAATACTGCTTTTAACCTTTGTCCATGGAAGGGGTTTCCTAGGCTTTGGGATGAGACAGAGTTTCAGGAAAATAAATTAGGTAGTAGCATAATATGTAATTTATCACAGGGTGAGAAATGTAGATTTGAGGACATTCGAATAGTAAGTAGATGGAGACAAGATAGAGGATCCTTGTTGTTTTTAGGCTTTTTTCTCCTTCTTTGTCTACTCCACATTTTGCAGTGTTGGGGACACAGGACAATTGGCTAGAATTTGCCTCAGTGTAGTGTTGCATGAATAGAAGTTTAGTTAGTAATTGGTAGAAAAGTAGATATAATGTACATTTTGAGTGATAATTGGGTAAACTATCATTAAGAGCACCTTGATTCTGTGAGTTGGGGACCTTTTGGTGTCCTTTCTCCCTCACGCTAGGCTGGTGTAAAGCCTGGTGTGCAGAAATTGTAGATAAGAAAAGAATAAACAACAGGACAACAAGAACAACCAAGAGTCCTGTTCATTTTTTACTTAACAAGGACTTAAAGGACAATCTTTCACTATCAGGAAAGAGACATGTGGGAGTAATAGAACTCCTACATGGACCCATAGTTTGTTCATTTAGATGCTCGGCTCCGGATACTCCAGTTTTAACTGGAATGGCCTGGCCATTCTGAGAAGCTGTATCCCACTGCTCCGGGTGGGTGCAGTGTTGCTTGACACGGTGTGTCCCTAAGCACAGTTCAGGCACGGGGGTGAATTGCCTTCAGTGACATGCTTACACTCACAGAGCATGACCCCTGTAACTAATGTGTGACAGGCACTGCTCAGAAATTTCCCTCCCTCATTTTCTCATATAGACACAGCTTTTCTTTCTCAGGGAGCAGAGAGGTACTGAGCGTTAAAGCTCTGCTTTAATTCTCAAGGGTGAATTTCTACTGAGTGACCATTTCAATGACATTGCTTTTCTTCAAGGCTTAAGGCATTGTCCAACAGCCTGCTTTATGCAATGCTTGTTCATGTGGCTGTCATAGGTTTATTGCCATCATGTTCATTCATTCTAGCGTAGGTTGCACACATTTTTCAAGCAATCAACATGTTTTGCATTCTATATTTGTATTATTGGACTCTCTACATAATCTGTTCCAAAATTCTATTGCATGAAGTTTCTTCTTCCTTTTCTGCCATCAATAAAATAATTTTTGGAATAAATAGTAAATTCTCCCCAATCTGCAATTCAATGTCAGACTGAAGCTCAGCTCCACCAGATATTTTTGGGTAATGAAAAGCACATAAAATGTTGATTTGGGTATGTTTCATGAAATTTCTATGTATGTCCATATATACCTTTAACTTTGCCTCACTCTGAATTAAATATTTATATTCTGTCTGATTCTTATAGAAATAGATGACATCTGGGAGACATGACATGGTTTCTTTTCTTTAGGGTTGGCTTTTTTTTCCAAGAATAAAAGTTTCTCATTTGCCTTTAAATTTTATGATAATTTGTACCTATTGAGAAATTGCATCTTCTTTTTTTTTGGCTCAGTCACCTAATGCAGGTGAGAGCAAGAAAAGTCCTTCATGTGAATGGTAACAACAAAGTTACTTTCAGTTCACAGGTATCAGAACCTTATGAAAGTCCTTTTTCCATATTTTAGTCATTTGACCATTTTACACATTTGACTATGTCATACTTGAATGTGAACGTACACATGTATTACAAGACAGTATTGTTCTAGGAATGGAATTTATTTCCTGCAGATACTGGTCTTGGTGAATTTTGAAAGAAAGCAACTGCCAAAGACAACAAATAAGTAATTTTTCATATATAACAAGAACTTTATAAAGAACCAAGCATGTTAGTGGTGAGTGTTGTACTTCAACTGAAGGCCACCACATAAATTATATGTGAAAAATTACTCATGGAAGGTTATACATACCTGTTTGTGTCAGTGCCATGAAATATTAATTTCAGTGTAGCTTCTGTTTAAATGAACATGTATTCCTTTCTGAAAGTTATTTTAGCGTATTCCTTGAGTCTAGGCAGACTATTAATTCTTCCCTATCTTTGTCTACAACTGGTTGAGGCAAAGGTTGGTTATGTTATCCCTCCCAATAAACCAATGTAAATGGTCCCCATTGAGAGCACCAGTTAAACTTCCAGAAAATTCAGGGGACATTGATTTGCTTTTCTACATAGATTACCTTTCATGCTGAGGTTACAGACAGAATTTCATTGATTGGTTTATTTAAAATGAAGTTGTAATGCATAATGCATTCCTGTTCTCTTGATTTTTTGATTTCCTTGAAGGATTTTCAGCTGAATCCTATGCATTAAACTGCCTATTTTTAGAAAAAAAATTGCTAAAATATAAAAGTGGCTGTGACCAAGTTTGAACAGAAATACAAAATTGGTGATAAGAAAGCTGGTGGGTTGTATTACAGTATAGGCATAACAAAACAAATAAATCTTCCTTGCTATAAATTACTGTAGCTGCATTGACTAGTCCATCTGTTCCAGCATGTCCCAGGAACATTACAGTTTTTTAAAATATATCTATACTCTTACAAGTAATGTTAAAATCTGGAGTTGTAAACACACTAGCAAATTTGAAGCAACAAGAATTTATTGCAAATCCATAGTACAAAAATGTTACTGTAAATTATAGAAAGTGTGTATTTGAGCTATTCCTCTTTCACCCTTTCTGTTTCCTGGGCCTTTCTCTCGTATACCCTATTTATTGATCAAGAGGTGCTGTAAGATACCTGCATATTGAGGTAAGTCTTCTCCCAACCCTGCAGCCCCTCCCCTCCACTCACCATCCATCTCACCTCAAAAAAACCAAAAAGATATTGCAGTGAAAAAATTTGGATGGACAGTCTGGAGTCTGTGATTTACCACGTCACCCAAAACCATGGTTTGGTTTGTGCTGTAGAGAAGATGACACTCAAGACTCTGGATTCAGGGTGATACTTCTTCTATTGGGTTAAATACAGAAGTGACCCCTTCCAGAATATGCAGTATTTCTGTGAGGCTTTGCATTGTGGAAGAAAAAGATGCCACTGGTGCTTGGGACTTATCTTAGCACACTGCATTTTGCAGCACAGTTTGTGGTCTCCACGTGTTGCCCACAGCATTTGGGATCCAGATGCAAAGCTCAAGCCAAAAGAGGACTTTAGCTAAAACTGCTTTCTCTCCTGGCCTTGATTGATGTATATTATTAGTGCTTGGCCATTGAGTGATGTGAAAACCATCTGATGAGTTTATTAGTTATTCTCTGTCTAATTTCACACAGATTATCTGAGTAAATGTGATACTGGAATTCAGGATTAAGATGAGAAGTGGTCTTCTAAGGAAAAATAGTGAGTTTGGCTTTTTCCCACTGCTGATAAGGAACCTACTGCTTCTTTGCCCTTCCTTGCTCCTTGGCTTGCTGCAAGTCTTGTGCTTGAAGGATGCATTTACATTCCCTCTGCTAGGCATGAACTGAGTGGTATCTTTTTTGACCTTTCTTTTTCCCTGGGAGAATGCCCAACTATGACACATTGCAGTGTTGTCTTCCTGATCTTGCAGCAAGCCTGAAAGACTGCTCGCAAAAAACAGTGCACATGCTTCAGCACTTTGGATTTTAGTGATAGCAGTCAAATGCTACAAATATTTCCCTTTCCAACTCTGAGAATCCTTCTGGGAACTGGGAAAACTCCATGGAAACTGGGAAAATCTTGAACCTCCTTGCCTTGAACTGGAATTGTATTTCACTAGGAGTGTTTTAAGCCATTTTTCTCCTCAATTTCTAAGTCATTAGAACTGATTATTTGCAGTTCATGCACTAACAATTAATTAATAGAATTGCAAGAATTACCAGACTGCAGCATGATACATACCATGGCATAGCTGATCACTTCACATGATATTCCAAACAAATATTCTTCTTCTGTATTGGATGTAGTGATGACATTTTTGTCAATGGTAATGCTCTGTGATTTATCACTAGCCCCTGGTGACGGCAAATTATTGCCTTCTGGAGAATCCATGCGAGGGTTCCTAGGTTCCTAGGGTTTAGGAGATGTTGGTAGATGCTGTTTTTGGCAGGAAGCAATATTGGCAAGGAGAAATGTGGTATGAAATAACAAAAACCTTGTGTATGCCTTATGTCTGATAATTATACCCTCCAAAAATTTGAAGATTCCTGATAGAATGAACTGCGTTCATACTGTATTTTTATGCTTAATAACTTAGGTTCTATAAAATGCATTTAAAAATTAAAAAAAAAAAAAAAATTTAAAAACTTCATTCTGTGTGGAAAGAAGTTCTGGGTTCTCACTGTTGCTGCAAATAGAGTACAAAATAAAGCTTTCTTTGATGTAAAAGGTGAGACAAGATGTATAAAGTTAACCAGAGGTGACTATGGTGCACGTTTTTTATTGGAACTTGTGAATATTGCACTATAGTGCATTTGGCCTGCAATAGCTGGCTTGGTTTTGTGTTCTAACGGTATAATATGAATTCAGTTTGTAGTTGGTTTAAGAAAGATGCTGGATATTTGCAAGATGCTGAAAGAAGATGATGAAATAGCTGGCGTGGAACATCTTATCCACACTACCTAATATGGAGTGATGCTTTCTGTTTTGTTTCTTACCTTTGTGCCAGCTTTCTAGCTATTCTTTCCTTGGTGTGTTTATCTGGGCAAATCCAGACTGAAGTTTCCATGATATTGTCACGTAAGAATGTAATCCAGCACATTTTGTATGTGTGACTAATACTCATCTGTACTAATGGTCCCGCTGGAAACTCTGGTGTTATTCACAGGAACAAATTTTGAAAAATCTGATCTAGACTTACTCTGGTGGAACTGGAAATGCAGGTAAAAAGTCACTGAGATACCAGATTTACCATTTTATATAAACTGTGAGGTGGTGGAAGGAGCGAGAAATAGTATGAGTGCTTTTTACGATCTGGTATGTCTCAAAATTTGTTATGACCATTCTTTTTCTATCCTGAAGATAAATTGTCATTTTCCTTAGACCATTTTACTGGAAGGGGCTTTATACATGGCACTAAATGCAAGTGACACCTCCATAACAGTGGTAATGTTATTCTGAATCCTCTCCAGCAAAACTTTTTCTTTTGGCTATGGCAAAAGACTTTCTAGTCCATAGCCTGGCAGTATCTGGTATATTTTTTTATTCTGTTCAGCCAACATCCTTCCACCTGGTATAGATGTGATGTGTTCATCTGAAGCAGATGAATAATTCCTCCTTTGTTAAATTTTAGAGGACTGGAGACTCAGCTTGTTTAGATTGTTAGTAATTTGGCAGATTTGTTCTATTTCCTGGTACATGGGATTGCTGGCTACAAAAAGGCATGCATGGCATGTCCTTGACAAGGAACCTACTTGACTTGTTCTTGGCAGAGAAGTCAGCCAGTCAGTGGCTCCTGGGAAGGCAATCCCCACAGTCCCCCAGAAGACCAGGAGGACAGCTTCCACACTTAGCACCAGGATCTCAGTCTCTGCAGGGATCTGGCTTTCTATGGACCAGCCTCCCGAGACAATGACACAGTCCCTTTGGCATCTGCTGTAAAGCACAACAGCCTTTGTGTGGGAGCTTATGGAAGAATGCAGAAATCCCTGAGCCAAGAGGTGAGATCACAATGTGTATTTAAAATAACAACTGAGAATGGAACTGAGAATGGCCATTTCTAGGGGCAATGGTGTCTTAAATGGTGTCTTGAGCAGCACAGTGTTGGAATCATCCTTTGGCTGCAAATGTGCAGTGGCTGCTAAATGTCTTAATGCTTCAACATTACTTTATTAATACTGATTTTAGGCAGCCACTAATTGTGGATGCGTAACATTCACACAGAGGAATAAAGTAGTCATATTGTGACAGACCACACAATTTGGAGAGAGTATTTGCCAGAACTTTTACTGTGGTCTAGACCCAATGGTTACTAAAAACCAAATCTGTAAAACCCTTTTGTTGTTAGAGTTTTAGACAATGTCCCATTGTTACAATCCACTCCAATCACAGGGGAACAAAGGACTAACTCCCTGTAAATAAAGCAGGACACTGAAGGTTTAAATATTCCCCAAAACATTACTAAAACCAAAAGACAAAAAAAAAAAAACGCGATATTTTTCCGGTGTGAAAGAGGCAAAGAGAAAAAAGGAGAGAGGAAAGAAAAAAGGAAGAGAAAAAGAGAAAAGGAAAGAGAGAGAGAGAGAGAGAGAGAGAGAGGGAAAGAGAGA
>VZTB01018243.1:0-14475 GCA_013397245.1 Thryothorus ludovicianus
TTAGTGGTTTCCCAATCCCTCTGGGAAATCTTTTTTTGTGGCTTTTATTTTTTTTGTTACTTTCACCCAAGTGTAAGCCCAAATATACTAATCTATTTCATAACCCAAATGTGAGATATTGTTATATGAACGAATGTGATAGACTATATCTATTACAAGGAAAAATTCAATGCTTAATATTTTAGTGAGGGACTGCTAACTTAAAAATGCAAAGTAAAAAATTTACTGCAGTGCGTAATTGATAATTTCTATATGGATAGTTTTCTACTGATGGGGAGGAAATGATCACAATTCTGTATAATCCTCTTCTGAAATATAATTTTATTAAAATAACTTTAATATCACAACTGCTTTCAGTGAGGATTTGATTTCAGTCTGGCCTAAGAATCCTTTATTTTATCCCCTTCCCAAATTTTAATCTAGAGGAGAAAGAAGATTAGAAGACCGTTGAAACAGATTTCTTGTGTGTATGGGTGAAAAATCAGCTTGCAAAGGGACCTTGCTCAAACTCCATGAAAATCGAAGGTCTCTCCTTTGACTTTAGTGGGCTTTGGATCAAGCTCTAAATCCTGGTGTTGTGTAAAATAAGTCTTTTTGACATAGATGAAACAGGATTATTCAGAAACTAGGGAAATAGCAGGAGTAAAGATTACAGATGTTTATCTTAGTTATTTTGCTTTGGAAATGCAGCTTAATGGAAAGTGTGAAGATGTTCTAATTTGCTGTTAAATGAAAAACTCTGCACCATTATGTTGGGATGTGTAGGCTATGAAGCCTTTTGTTTTAAGCTATACAGTATTTTCTTTTAGTGTTGTTTTGATTGTGGCTGTAGTATTGGAGGATCGCAGAAAAAGCAATATGAATACACCAGTGTAATTAGGACATACATTGTATCTGTAAAATGCTGTTTAAACTGCTTGAGACTTTTCCTATGAAACAGCTTTGTTTATCAAAATATGTAATAATAAGCACATTATGAAAATTATTATTTTCCTGTGTTGATTTAAATATCTGATGAGATTCATGGAGCTCCTAATTTGATGGACAATACTTTTCTTTTTCTTGCAGTCACCCCAAGCAGGCACAAAAGAAAAAACTCTGTGTTGTTGGCTTTGTACCTCAGGTCCAATATCTTTAAGTGCCAAAATTGAAAGAAAGGGCTACACCCCAGGTATGTGATTCTATAATTAATTCTGTGTGGTTTTCCTTCCTTTTTAAAACTGGAGTCTGTACTACTGTTTTTACATACGTCAAACATTAAGGATGTTTGTACCACATCAGTCTGCATTTATCAGTCTTCTCTGCATACCCTGTTAACTAAGGCAGCGCTATTTGTATCTCGAGATGGTTCAATGACCTCATCTGTTAGACTGGCATGTTTGGGGTGTTAGACTGGTTTGGGTTTTTTTTGATGTGTTGTTTTCTTTTTCCTTTTTGAACAGCTCATGGGGATCTTGTTTCTACTAACATCAGTGGATGGTTTTTTTCAGGTAGAGCAGTGATAGCAGCATCAGTTATAACTATGAAGAATGTGGAAGTTTGCTTAAGCTGCCTTGTAAATGTAAAGAGAAATTGAAATTCTGGTGTGCTTTGTTGAGTATTTCTGTTTGATTTTTAAATTTTCTTTTTGTTTCAGGTGAATCAATTCAGATCTTTGCTGAGATTGAGAATTGCTCTTCCCGTATGGTGGTGCCAAAGGCAACCATTTACCAAACACAGGCATTCTATGCCAAAGGGAAAATGAAGGAAGTCAGACAGCTTGTTGCCAACCTCCGTGGGGAATCCTTGTCATCTGGCAAAACAGAAACCTGGAATGGCAAACAGTTGAAAATTCCACCTGTTTCCCCTTCAATCCTTGACTGTAGTATAATCCGTGTGGAGTATTCACTGATGGTATGTTGGCCAGTCTGTTTCACTTGCGAGAGTGAGTAGCTTGCAACATGCCATACAGATTTCTAGCACAGCATTTTGTGATCATTACTTATGAAAGAAATACATGCTCTGGTATTAGTGTCATGTCAGGAGGTCTGGTAAGTAAATTTAGTTTAAATCATGCAAGTTCTTAAAGCAGCTGTCAACTAAGCAGGCATTTAATTAGACTGCATTTCCATGTGAGGGCGCATGTTAAGACTCTTCTTAACTTGAAGGGCTCATGTCTCCATAGGGGCATGGGCCCTAAAAGGGGCTATTAGAAACAAGCTCCTCATTAAAACTTTCATAGAAAGATAACTTATACTTATGAAATCCTGATAAAACCCCACATTTTAATCATATACTTATTTCATTTTTCTTCAGGTATATGTTGATATTCCAGGAGCTGTGGATTTATTCCTTAACTTACCACTGGTCATTGGTACCATTCCTCTACATGCATTTGGTAGCAGAACATCAAGCGTAAGCAGCCAGGGTAGCATGAACATGAATTGGCTTGGTCTGACTCTGCCTGAAAGACTAGAAGGTAACTTGATAATACAAATCTCAATCAATTTACTACTCTCTTTTGATTTTTGTCTGCTTTATTCATTGCAGTCTTGTTAACAGAGTCAAATTACATCCTTTTATAATAAAGCCCACAGGAAATCCATTGTGGATATTTTCTTGCCGCCTGCTTGTTCTGTGTAGAGCAAGAGATTTTTTGTTATCCCTCCCTGCCTTTCTGTCTCTAGGACAGGCAGTGAAATCTAGATTCTTTGGAAAGTGGCAGAAATAAAAGCACGGGATACCATTGTATCTGTGCATAACTTCATTGCTTCCACTTCCAGTATCCCAATTGCATCCTTGGTTATAAGGCATTGCAACCCATAATAGCAGTTTCTGGGCTTTCTCATCAGCCTTAGTAGCCAAAGCTTTGTGAAAAGATAATATTCTTTTCTATGGGAGATCTCTCATGGCCAAAGAAAGAATTAAATATTTCCTTCCTTATCTTTTTGCATATCTGTTCTGGTTTGAAAAGCAAAACCAGTGAGACACTCCAAGTCAGAAATACAATTTATTAGGAAAAGGGAAAATAAAACAAAAAGGAAACAAAATACATGCAATAAGGAAAAAGAAAATCACTGACAGAGTCAGAATACAACCTGACACCCTGTTGGTCAGGGTGTTGGCAGCAGTCTACTTGTAATGGTGCCTGCAGTTCTCCTGGAGTAGCAGTTGTGGCTCTGTTGAAGCAGTGATCCTGGAGAAAAAGGTGCAGCCCTCCACTGAAGGTCCAGTGGTGATAGATGGGCCTGTTCTTCCTCTGGGAGTCCAGTGAAAAAGGCTGACTTGGTGTTCCAAGTCTCAGGTTTTTTTCCAGGTACAGGGGCTTGGCTCTCCCCCCTGGATGGAGCATTTCCCAATGGCATGATGTAAGTTTATCAGTGGACTCAATGGCCCATTAGCAGAAGACCTATCCCTGGAGGGAGGATGGGTCATGGTAGAGATAAAGAAACTGCTCTTGATGGTTTCTTATCAGCTGGCTTATCAACAGGGGATTATATCACTACCCCCCATCCCAATTCTGAGGGATGGTAATAGAATAACACACCCTTGATTATATTTTACACTGCAACCCATGACAATATCTAATATCTTGCTTTTTTTAAGAACAAATCCCAGACCTGGAGGCTTCTGGAGTACAGAGGACTGCGATGTTCTGTCATTTCTACCTGTACAGAGATTAAATTATCTTTGGTCTGATTTAAATTTTAAGGGGATAATTAACCCGCAATAAACAGTGGTCAGTCTGTCTTTGAACATAAACTTAATATCAGAATAAAACAGAATAGTCTCCCTTTTTTGTTTGACAGTTTTTAAGTCATTGTTTATCTGCTGGTGAATCTTTCAGTGGTTGAAGTTTAATATTTATCATGTTGTGTATTTTGTCATGCATAAGAACTTGTTGTTTTAACTGTATGTACCTTCTCCCTCCAGCACCTCCTAGCTATGCAGAAGTGGTCACAGAAGAAAACAGACAGTCTGGCCTTGCACCTGTAGCTGCTTTTGAAGATTTTCAGAGAGCACTGCAAGGACCATTATTTGCATACATCCAGGAGTTTCGTTTTCTGCCTCCTCCCCTATATTCAGAAGTAGGTATATCTGTCAGACTATGATGATTTATATATTGTTTGTGACTGATTTTTTTTTTTGTCTGATGGAATAAGTCTAGAAATCTGTTTCTCCTTCCTAACATAGAAAGAAACTATTAAAATAATGAACATGGAATAAGGTGGTTTTGAGGAGGATTTTTGTTTGTTTGCAAGATGCAGATGAATTGCATCAAGAGTTTTTTTCCATGCCTGTTTTACAGCATGGCTTACCCTTTTGACAAATTTTTTTAAAATTATTTTTTACATGAACTCTGCAACCTTAAATTTAAAAGGTACTCCATGAGGTGCCTTGACTTCTCCATCATGCTATTTCCTGGAGCTGCTGACCTGGGAGTTAATTTTTCTTGTCAGCACTCTTCCCTAGTCTAATACTTTCTGGAAATTTTCAAAGTCTTGTTTGCCATTTTAGAAACATAATTTTAAAAAAATTGTGTATTAAAAATAAGGTTTCAACTCTTTCATCTCTGCTGATTCCTAACATTTTATAGCAACCACTAAACTGTTTTGCCTGCATGTGTGTTTAAATTCTGTGAATGTAGGCCTTTCAGAAGTTTCATGTAGAAAAGGAAAAGCGATGTATTGGTATTAATTTATGACTTAAATTTTCTGAAGTACACAGTTCTTCAACATTTTTGGCCTTCACAAAACTAAAAATGCAGCCACCAAATAACCATGAATGAGTTGCAAATTTCAAAGATTTTTTTTTTATTTTTATTTTTTCCAAAGAAAAAGAAGTACTATAGGACAAATGAAAAAAGGTGTCCTCCGGCCAAATTTTGTCTGAATTGATCCACTTTCGGAAAATGGCATTATGTAGCATAACTTCCCTCCCTAGGCTTGAAATGCAAAAGAAAGGGCTATATGAAGTTAATCGATTCAATGTTATCTAAAAGATGCCATGTACACTTAAACTATTCTTACATCTAGTTTTTGAGACCTAAGTTAGCAGGCTTGTACCCTTCATTTCTCCTGTAGAGAGGAAGAAGAGGTAAGGTTTAGAAGACATGAACTTTTTGAAACATCCCATAGGATATTTGAGAATTAACTACTTTAATCTAAAAGTAGAATGATTTTTTCATTGATAAATTTCTGCCATTTCAAGAAAAAAATTCTTCGCTTCTCTCAATTAAATATCTCTTAAATTATGTTTGCAGCGATATGTGTCAAGTCATCTTTTTTGTATATATCAGATAATTCAAAATACTTCTATGTGAGTAAAGGAGAAAACTTTTTTTAATAGCAGTTATTCATGATTATCCTTAAATTGCCATCAACCTGTAGTTTAAAGTCTTCCACTGGATCTAAGATTTCTATTACTGTTTATCCAAAGTTTTGTCTAACTAGAAGTTTTTCAATTATTTCAATAATCCTTGGACTGGAAATGCCACATATCATTATAGTTGTTTTAAACTTGTGAATTTTGATTTTTATTCCTAACAATTGATGCTGAAATGCACTGGATTGTTGTGACTTTTATTTTTGGGTCTGTTTTTGTTGTTGTTCTGGGTTTATTTCGTCCATTGTTTGGTTGTTTTTTGTTGTTTTGGGTTTTTTTTTTTCTTTTTCTTTTGGTTAGATTGATCCAAACCCAGATCAGCCCCCAGATGAGATACCGTCTTGCCCCTCTCGTTGAAGGAATCCATAAAAAGCTGACTTGACTTGGGTTTTGAATCACACCTTCTGTGTTGACGATCAAGGTGTCATAGTGGAGACTTGCTTTTAAAGGAAATAGTATTGCTCTTGCCTGTATGGTGAATAAATGAACCTGTGATCATGCTTTGACACCTACAGCACATAATAGGACTGCTCCACATGCTTGAAAACCTGCATCCCCCTCCATTAAATAGTGGCACATACTAGGAGCAGCCTTATTAGCGTGCAGTCAGGTGTTTCAAAGCACTCAAACCATGTTGTAAGAGAGGAATGGCTGCTTTCTACGATTCTATGAAAATTTGCACATGCTTATTGCTTATGTTATACAGTTAAGTGTCACTACAACTTATTCTCATTTGTCATGGACTGTTGTTACCACCCCCTCCAATTGTTTGTGATCTGCACAACAAGGAACAAGAGACAGCTTTGCCAAAAATAAAAAAAAAAATAAAAAAGGAAGAGATGAAGACTGACAAATGCCCTGACTTTTTCTTTTCTCTTAATTCGATGTAGCCTGGACTTTACCTGCATATGCACATGTTCAGAATTGTCCTAGTAGGCTGATCCTGTATCACCTCTTCAGCTTGGATCCTTTTGTGGATTTATTTACAAACATTACATGCCTTCAAAGTCAATCCTTGCTGTATGCTTTGCAGCCAACTGTAGTAGATAAGCAACAGATAGGTGGGGAAGAGATAGCAGAAGGAAACTAATAAGATGTGATCAAGATTGTACACCTTGATTTCTTAAAAGAATTTGTTGCCTCTCTGCTTTTATTGCAAAGCAGTGTTTTGTTACAGACTGCCTAAAGATCACTTAATCTCAGGTCAATTCATCACTTGCCAAACTGTTAGAATGCTATTTGATTTGTTATGTTGCACTGTTATTTATATTTTTGTTTTGAGTTTGTTCTTTGAGGGCGATTTTGAACAGGGACATGCGCAAAACTTGCAAAGTGAAAGCAGCACCAGCAGACACTAGCAAAGTGTGAAAAGAAAGTGTGAAAAGGGTATAATCATATGCTGTCCAGGGTTCACGGGCAGAGATAACTATTAGGGATGGGAAGGAGATGGTTTGTTGGTTGGTTTGTGTTTGGTTTTATTTAAATAATATGTAGTTATGTAATCATCAAAAATTATATATAAAATGAGTCTCCAACAGAAAGTGTATTTCAGACTGCAAGAAAAAATTGAACTATGGCAACTAAGCAGTAGCTCAGTTTGCCCATTTGATATTATCTTCAGGGTTTATGATACTCTGTCACAGAATCATAGAACAGCAGATTGGAAGGGAGCTGAAGGATTATCTGGTCCAACCTTTCTTGGCAAAACCATGGTCTAGACAAGATGACCTAGTACACCTAAAAAGTGTCCAATGTTGTGGAATCTGCCACTTCCCTGGGGAGATTATTCCAATGACTGATTGTTCTCATTGTGAAAAATTCTTCTCTCATGTCCAATTGGAATCTCCTGAGGAGTAACTTGTACCTATTGCCCCTTGTCTTTTCCATGTGACTCCTTGTAAAAAGGAAGGCTCCATCTTCTTTGTAACCACCCTTTAAATACTGGAGCACAGTGATAAGGTCTCCCCTTAGCCTTCTTTTCTCAAGGCTGAACAAACTCAGTTCTCTCAGCCTTTCTTCACATGGCACCTTCCCAGTCCTTGAATCATCTGTGTGGCCCTTCTCTGGACCCTCTCCAGCCTGCCCACATCTTCTTTTCTATATCAGGGACCAAAAGTGAACAAAGTATTCTAAGTGTGGCCTGACAAGGCACTGAGTAGAGTGGGAGAATGGCTTCTTTATCTCTGCTGGTGGTGCCCTTGTTGATGCAACCCAGCATCCTGTTGGCTCTCTGCCACAGCAGCTCACTGTTCACTCATATTCAGCTTGCCCACCAGGATCCCTAGGGCCCTTTCCACAGAACATCTCCCCAGAGGGATAGATCCCAGCCTATGCTGCATTCCTGGATGATGTTTTCCAGGTGCAAGATGTTTGTCTTTGCTGAACTTCATAAGATTCTTGTTAGCCCACTCTTCCAGCCTATCCAGGTCTTCCTGCAGGGTGGATCTTTCTTCTAAAGTGTCCGCTTCCCCACTCAGCTTGGTATCATCAGCACACTTCATCAGGGTACACTTGACTCCATCATCCAGATTACTTATGAATATATTAAGCAGCATTGGGCTCAATATTGATCCCTGAGGGACTCCACTTGTGACAGATTTCCAGTTTGAAAAGGAGCTATTGGCCACCACCTTCTAGGTGTGACCTGTCAGCCAGTTCCCCACCCACTGCACAGACCACTTGTCTAGACCATAACACATTAGTCTCTGTAGGGGAAGGCTGTGGGAAGCAGCATCAAAAGCCTTGGAGAAATCCATGTAGACAGTGTCCACTGCTTACCCTACATAACCAGGCCCGTTACTTAGTCATAGAAGGTGATCAGGTTTGTTAAGCATAATTTGCCCTTGGTGAGTCCATGCTGGCTCTTCCCAATCCCGTGCTTCATTTGACTTCTGATAGCCCCAAGGAAGATTTGTTCAATAACTTTCCCAGAGACTGAATAAGACTGATGGACCTATAATCTCCATGATCCTCTTTTAATCCTTTCTTGTAGACAGGGGTGATATTAGCCTTCTTCCAATCTCCTGGGCAGTCCCCTGATCTCTGTGACTTCTCAAAGGTTATGGAGAGCAGTCTTGCAATGTCAGCCAACTCTCTTAACACCCTTGGGTAGATAGTGTTAGGGTCCATAGATCTGTTGGGGTCAAGCTCCTGTAACAGTTCACATGCCAACTCTTTCTTCATTGACAGTAGGTCTGTGTTTGCATCAACCTGGGTTTTTGTTCCCAAGGCGTGGAGCCCAACAGTGCTGGATGAAGAAGACAGAGGAGAAGAAAGTGTTGAGAACCTCTAGTCTTTTCAGCATTGTTGGTGACTAATTAATCTCTCCTGTTTAACATCAGGTCCATATTTTCCTTCTGTTTCTTACTGTTTACATACACAAAGAAGCCTTTCTTCGTATTTTTGACATCTCTGAACAATTTAAATTTGGGCTGAACTTTTGCTTTTCCAACTGATTCTCTGCATGCCTTGGCAGTGCCTTTGTAGTATTCAATAGATATTTGTCTGCTTTTCCATCTCTGGTATGCTTCTCTTGGTTTTGAGCCGACTCGGAGGCTTGCAGTTAAGCCAGAGGAGTCTCTTGCTCTGCCTATTTCTTTTACCTTTAAAGATGATGATTTGCTTTTGGGCTTCCAGGAATGCGTTCTTGGAGAAAATTCCCAGCCCTCACTAGCACCTTTATCCTCTGTGGAAGCTTCCCATGGGATCCCTCCCAATTGAGCTCTGAGCAAGCTGAAGTTTACTCTTCTAAAGTCTAAAACCTTTGTCTTAATACTAACCTTTAGTGTGCTCAGCTGGCTCTCCAATTTCACAATATTGTGGTCACTGCAGCCAAGTTTATCACTAACAGATATTACAAAGCAGGTTTTCTTGGTTTGTAAGAAGCAAGTCCAGCAGTGCCTCATTTCTGTTTGTCACCTCTAATGTTTGTATGAGGAAGCAGTCCTCTCCGTATTCCAGGAACTTGATGGCTGATATATGAGCTGCTATATTGTTCTTCCAACAAATGTCTGGGTAGTTGAAGTCATCCATGAGAATCGGGTTCTGTTGACCTGGAGCTTGTTTAAGGGACCCAAATATTGCTCCATTGGCACTATCATCTTGGTTTGCAGGTTGGTAGACTAAAACTATTATAAAAAACTGAGCCAGAGTATCAGTGTTGCCAGCCATACTCAAATTAGTTTGCTGAGAATTGCTCTGATCGCTCCTGGGCTAGTCCTGAGAGCTTTAAAACAAACAATTTATAACAAAAGATTTCCATTTTAGGGCCAGTTCTCTTCAACATCTTCATAAACTACTTGGATGCAGGACTCGAAGGTATATTAAGTTTGCTGATGATAATAAAATGAGAAGAGCTGTTGACTCCCTCAAAGGCAGAGAGGCCCTGCAGAGAGACCTTGAAAAATGAGAGAGCTGGGCAATCACCAACTGTATCAAGTTCAACAAAGGCAAGTGCCAGATTCTGCACCTGGGATGGGGCAATCCTGGATGTACGGACAGACTGGGGAACGAGAGGCTGGAGAGCAGCTCTGCAGAAAGAGAACTGGGGGTCCTGGTCGATGCCAAGTTGAATATGAGTCAGCAGTGCCCTGGCAACGAGGAGGGTCAACCATGTCCTGGGGTGCATCAGGCACAGCATCACTAGCCAGTTAAGGGAGGTGCTTGTCCCACTCTGCTCTGCACTGGGGCAGCCTCACCTTGAGTCCTGGGAGCAGTTTTGGGTGCCACAATATAAGAAGGATATAAATCTATTAGAGAGCATCCAAAGAAGGGCTGCAAAGATAGTGAAAGGTCTAGAGGGGAAACCCTATGAGGAGTGGCTGAGGTCACTTGGTTTGTTCAGCCTGGAGGAGACCGAAGGGAGACCTCATTGCAGTCTACAGCTTCCTTGTGAAGGCAAGTGGAGGGGCAGGCACTGATACTGAGCTTTTCTCTCTGGTGATCAGTGACAGGACCCGGAGGAATGGCCTGAAGTTGTGTCAGGGGAGGGTTGGGTTGGATATTAGGAAAAGGTTCTTCACCCAGAGGGTGGTTGGGCACTGGAATGGGCTCCCCAGGGAAGTGGTCACAGCACCAAGCCTGACAGAGCTCAAGAAGTGTTTGGATGATGCTCTCAGGCACAAGATGTGTTTCTTGGGACTGTCCTGTGCAGGGCCAGAAGTTGGACTTCGATGATCCTTGTGGGTCCCTTCCAACTCAAGATATTCTATGATTCTATGAAACAAACAAAAAATCCAACAACTTTAATCATACATTCATCTAGAATGCGAGAAATTATATAGAAAAAGCTCTGACTCCTTGAACGTATTCTAAAGAAGAAATGAATGATGGAGCTATTAGATCTGATCAGTGTTTTTATGCTAGAGATTTGTAAATGTAAATTTTCTTTTCAGAAATCATGTAAAAAAAATAAAACCAACCAACAACAAAAAACCCCACCCAAAACCAAAAACCAACAACAAAAACTATTGTCTGAGACCTGTCTGATGTTGACTATTTAAAAACTAATTCATCGTGTGAATCCTTGTGCAATGAAACAGCTCGGAAGGGAGGGATGAGAAAGCTGATGTTTCTGTATTGTGCTCATTGTTACAGAGTTATGCCTTATTTTTAAGGCTACATAAATATAATAAAATAGGCTTTTCCATAAGTGGCCTTTATGAGAACATGAAAGATATTTTATGTTCCAAAAATGATGACAGGATGATTAAATGAGAGTCACATCTTAAATGATTCAGTTCAAATGTTTGGGCTTTGATAAGCAAGAATTGGAAATTGGGTGATGTCTTATGCTGCCATTTTTGTGACTGTCCTTTCCTTCAGTCCTTTCCAACCAGACAAAATTTTACAAGTTAAAATTGTTGGCATAAAAGGGCATTTGATGATTTTATTTTTTTTTTCTTTTTTGTTAACAGACTAGGGAATAATTGTTGATATACATAGCATTGGAGCACTTATCCCAGTATATTGGAAAAACTACGCACGAAGCAAAATTGACCAATGTTTTCATAACTGATGTTGCATCACAGGCTGTGATCAGAGTGAAAAATTCTAAAACCTTATCAAGTAAAGATTTCCCACTTAAACTTTTTTATTAGTTGTTCAGAGGCATTATAGGTTCATAGTTGTAGCCCAACATTTGATATAGAATCTTGATCCAAATTAGGAAAAAGTAAAAACCAAGCATTAGAGAAACAAACTGCAATATTAAATGTTTGCTTTATAGATTCTATTCTATGTCTGGGTTTTGGTTGGGTTTTTTTTTTTTGTGTGTTTTTTTTTGTTGTTGTTGTTGTTTTTTAAATTAACTTTTGATGCTGAATATGTCCTTATGGACTTTGTTTTAAGAGAACTATATGGAAAACAATTAAACTTTTTTAATTGTTCTACCTTGTGAAAAAGAAACTTTAAAAATTTGTTTAAATGCTTTAATTGTAATCTATAAGATTGTTTGTGGCTTAAGCATTTAATATGTGTATTTGTGTAAAATAACAGCCATAAGGATCAAATTACTATCAGAAATGCATATGCTATGTATCAACTACATAGGGAAAAACTATTTCTGGAGCTACACCACTGATTAGTACAAGAGCTGAGTTTTAGCACCTTTGCCTTGTTTATATCAATGGTTTCTTAGGGCTAGGTTTCAGCGGGGAAGCTATAATGCAGTCTCCTAAACTTAGAAAATACCAATAACTTACAGGATATGAATGGTTTTTTTCAGGACACTGTTTAAAAATTACTGTAACTTGTGACCTCTGTTAAAGTTATTTAGTGTTTTCCAGTACATATGACGGGAGCGGGGATTGCACATTTTTGTAGGAGTGGGAGGAAACTGAGGAGGGGGAATTACTTTAAAAGCCAGATAACTCAGTGATTTGCAGTTGGAATCTGAAGGCTCATTTGTTGAACTGGGGTCAATAAGGTATGTCTTGCTGTTTACTTAGAAGTCTAATGTTACCAGATGTTGAAAATCACTATCTGTGATTTGTGTTTTGGTCAGTAGAGCTTTGCAAGATATTAATACATCTCCTCAACATTCCAGAAATGAAGCACTGCCATAGCATCTTGTTTCTGTATACTACACACAGCTGAACCTCTCAAAGAATGGACTATCATCATTGCTTGGTATCAAAGTTTCTATTGACCTAAGGCAAGGTTCACTAGACTAGCAGCTGGGACTCAGGAGTCCAATAAATGCTGTTCCTGACTGTTGGTGTTAAAGGTACTGAAGACCACTAAGTTATCATGGCATTGTTACAGGAGGTTTTATGGTGTATGCTACTAACATAGATAACCCAAACAGTGGATCTAACTCCATGTATAATGCAAACAGTAGACTTCCTAAATGCATGAATTATTGTGTCAAATAAAGTGTTTTTATTTAATTTTGAATTTGTAACTGCCAACTAGGGAGAATCTGGAAAGATCTTTTAGGGTTTTTTTTCCCCATTAATAGCACTGTGAATCATTTATGCCTGAGTTTTAATTGAAACCAATAAGAAAGAGAAAAAATAAGGTTGTCTCTCATTATGATTATAGACTCAGAACTCCTTTATAGCTGAGTGACAATGATTAGAATATTTTTTTCTAATAACAGCACAACCCTTTTTTAATAACAAAAGTTTCTAATGTGTGAGAACCAGGGCTTGTTTCTGACTGCCCTGGAGGCTCAGGGACCTGGGCAGGGGTCTCAGAGACCCTGGCACAGAGCCCAAAACACCTGTGATTTTGATTTTAGCCCATGGGAATGATTTCCAACCTTAAAAGAAGAATTACAAGTCACAAGAATTTGAATAGAGCAGTGGTGAGTTTGTTACAGGTTGTAAAAGTGGTTTTTGGGTTTTGGTACAGAGGGGTGTGTGATGCCAAGATGGAGGAACCTCGTGGTTTTTAGGTTTCTTCCTTCTTCTTCTTCTTCTCTCCATCTTCTCGGTGACGGGGACATGACTGATTGGTTTGGAGTAGAATCTGACTGTCTAACGTAGATGATAGGTATTGGAAATTAGTTGTAAATAATGTTATATGTAGTTTTTAGTATAAAAGATAAACCCTGCCTCTCAGAGGCAGCAGAGGGGGAGAATGCCTTTGACCGTCCTGATAGAAAGACCTCGGCAGGGCAGAGAAAGAATGTTTTAGATAAGAGAGAATAAACAACCTTGAACGCGAGACCTGAAGAGTTTCGTGCCTTCTCTTTCTCTCGGGCTGGGAAAAAGAACTTTTACATCACCAGGAAAAATTACAAAATAACAGATAAAATCCGACACTAATGCTATGTGGCAATGTCAGAATTTAAATTATCATCAGTGTCATCTAAGGGACAGACACTTTGAGCATTTTTGTGCAACATTTTCTTGAAATTACATTTTTAGACCACAACCACTGCTCATGATTTTTTTTCTACCTTTAGGTTTATTGCTAGTGATGCCTTAAAGACCTAGAAATAAAACAACATGCTTTTGAGACAATATTAGTATAGGAGGTAATATGAAGGCTGGTCTTTATTGCAGGGCTCCAGGGGCAGATATGGAAAAATGCCCAACCCACATGGGGTGAATACAGGTTTACAATCTTGGCAGATTAGCATAATTGACAACAATCCCCAATTAGAAGCACAAGTGGTGAAGTAATTCCCCAATTAGAAGCACAAGTGATGAAGTAATTCCCCCCCTTTTGGTTCCACCTCTTCTGTAGCCCTCCCCTCTCAGATGGGAACTAAACTTTGTTTATGAAAACATGTCTCGAAGAGCTTGTTTCAACCTTGGCTGCCAGGAAGAACCAAGATAGTGTAATAGGTTAGTAAATGTTGTTTGTTCATCAGGAAATGAAATGCTGATACTTTTGATTGTAATCATGCNCATGTCTCGAAGAGCTTGTTTCAACCTTGGCTGCCAGGAAGAACCAAGATAGTGTAATAGGTTAGTAAATGTTGTTTGTTCATCAGGAAATGAAATGCTGATACTTTTGATTGTAATCATGCTATACTTTGCAAATGTTTAACCACAAGGTAGATATTGTTACTCAACCTTATTTGAAAAGAATGTTTTTGTAAGGCTAAGACGGGACAGAGGTCTGTGGCACATATGCAGAAGACGGGATAAAGGTCGCCTG
>VZTB01018244.1:0-14646 GCA_013397245.1 Thryothorus ludovicianus
CAGAAGGATGCTGTGAGAGACAGCATAACAGTGACATTTAACAAGAAGTAATTACATATGCACTGATTCCGAAAATTCCAAATAGGGATTGAAGTTACACCCTCTTCTCCCATTTTGTTGCCTATGTTAGTCATTTATCAGCTGCATTTTTCAAAGCTAATTAGAGAAAATCTGTCCTTTTCTCGACCCACGAGGCCTCAGTTGTATTTCCTCTCCCCTGCCCAGATGAGGAGGAGAGTTATGAACAGCTAATATAGGCCATATAGGATCAAACCCACAAGAGATGCACCGGAGGGAACTGGCAGGTGAAGTGGTAAAGCCACTACTACCCATCATATTTGAAAAGTCATGGCAGTCTGGTAAAGATCCCATTGACTATAAAAGGAGACACACAACCCATATTATTAAGACAAGAAAAAGAAAAATCTGGAAACTACAGATTGGTCAGTCTCACCTCTATACCCAACAAGACCATGGAATAGATTCTCCCTTAAATTACACTAAGATATGTGGAAAATTAAGAGTCAACTGGTGTTGAGCAATATGATTTTAAGGGCAAATCATGCCAGACAAATTTGGTGGCCTCCTATAATAGGATTACAGCACTGGTGCATTAGGGAAGAGTTACTGATGTCACCTATTTGGGAGTTGCGCAAAGCATTTGCACTGTTCGGAATAACGTCCCTGTCACTAAACTGGAGAGACACAGATTCAACAGACAGACCACTCAGTGCACAAGGAATTGGCTGGGTGGTCACACTCAGAGGTGCAGCCAAGTGGAGATCAGTGATGAGGGGGCATTCCTTAGGCCTTGTTTCTGAGACAGGCACTGTGTAACAACTTTGTCAGGGCCATGGACAGTGGGATCGAGCACACCTCAGCAAGTTCACTGATAGCACCAGGCTGTGTGGGGCAGTTGGCACACATCAGGGAAGGTATGGCATCCAGAGGGACCCGGACAGGCTNGTCACACTCAGAGGTGCAGCCAAGTGGAGATCAGTGATGAGGGGGCATTCCTTAGGCCTTGTTTCTGAGACAGGCACTGTGTAACAACTTTGTCAGGGCCATGGACAGTGGGATCGAGCACACCTCAGCAAGTTCACTGATAGCACCAGGCTGTGTGGGGCAGTTGGCACACATCAGGGAAGGTATGGCATCCAGAGGGACCCGGACAGGCTTGAGAACTGCACTAGTATGAAACATGGAAGTTCCAACAAAACCAAGCATAAGGTACCTGGGTCAGGGCAAGCCCCAGTACCAATACAGGCTGACTGAGAACAGCCCTGCCAAGAAAAGACCTAGGGATCCCGGTGGATGAAAAATTAGACACATGCACTTGCAGTCCAAAAATCCAACTGTAACCTCTGCATAAAATACAGCGTGGGCAGAAGGTCAAGGGAGGTGATTCTGCCTGTCCACTCTACTCTGGTGAAACCCCACCTTCAGTGCTGCCTCCAGCTCTGGGGTCCCCAACATAAGAAGGATGTGAACTTGCTCAAGTAGGTCTGGAGGAAAATCACGAAGATGACTGGAGGGCTGGAAGACTTCTCCTATAAAGACACGTGAGGGCAGCTGAGGTTATTCAGTCTGGAGAAGGCTCCAGGGAAACCTTACACAACCTTCCAGTACCTGAATGGGGCCTAAATGAAAGAAGAGGGATGGTTTACAAGTGCATATAGTGATAGGAAAAGGGGAAATGGCCTGAAGATGAAAGAGGGCAAGTTTAGATTAGAAATTAGGAAGATATTCTTTTTTATGTAAGCACAGAGACACTGGAACAGGTTGCCCGGAGAAGCTGCAGAGGCCCCATCACTAAAAGGGTTCCAGGCCAGGCTGGACTGGGCTTTGAGCAACCTATCTAGTGGAAGGAGTCCCTGCCTATGCCTGGGTCAGAACTAGATGATGTTTAAGGTCCTCTATAACCCAGGCAATTCTATGGTCTTAAAAGAAAATGAAGTATTTTTAAAAAACCATTGTCTTACCTTGGCATCTGATGGTAGCACTGTCTCTGTTCCCAGAAGCATTAGCTTGCTCTGATACTTGGTAGAAAATAAAAGAAATAAACACAAAGAAAGTTTGTTTACTCTTTTTTTTTGTAAGAGCAAAACACAATTCTTAGAAAATTTAAACACAACTTTTTTAATATAAGAATAAAAATTTTAACTTGGATTCTTCCATATCCCTTATACCCCAACCCACAAGAGCAAATTAAGAAATGCTTTGAAATCATAGTATAGTAAAGTAGAACTTAATTAACATGGAAGAAGAAAAGTAGCAGCTAAAAAAAGATGCATTCTTTGAGNTTCCAAATAGGGATTGAAGTTACACCCTCTTCTCCCATTTTGTTGCCTATGTTAGTCATTTATCAGCTGCATTTTTCAAAGCTAATTAGAGAAAATCTGTCCTTTTCTCGACCCACGAGGCCTCAGTTGTATTTCCTCTCCCCTGCCCAGATGAGGAGGAGAGTTATGAACAGCTAATATAGGCCATATAGGATCAAACCCACAAGAGATGCACCGGAGGGAACTGGCAGGTGAAGTGGTAAAGCCACTACTACCCATCATATTTGAAAAGTCATGGCAGTCTGGTAAAGATCCCATTGACTATAAAAGGAGACACACAACCCATATTATTAAGACAAGAAAAAGAAAAATCTGGAAACTACAGATTGGTCAGTCTCACCTCTATACCCAACAAGACCATGGAATAGATTCTCCCTTAAATTACACTAAGATATGTGGAAAATTAAGAGTCAACTGGTGTTGAGCAATATGATTTTAAGGGCAAATCATGCCAGACAAATTTGGTGGCCTCCTATAATAGGATTACAGCACTGGTGCATTAGGGAAGAGTTACTGATGTCACCTATTTGGGAGTTGCGCAAAGCATTTGCACTGTTCGGAATAACGTCCCTGTCACTAAACTGGAGAGACACAGATTCAACAGACAGACCACTCAGTGCACAAGGAATTGGCTGGGTGGTCACACTCAGAGGTGCAGCCAAGTGGAGATCAGTGATGAGGGGGCATTCCTTAGGCCTTGTTTCTGAGACAGGCACTGTGTAACAACTTTGTCAGGGCCATGGACAGTGGGATCGAGCACACCTCAGCAAGTTCACTGATAGCACCAGGCTGTGTGGGGCAGTTGGCACACATCAGGGAAGGTATGGCATCCAGAGGGACCCGGACAGGCTTGAGAACTGCACTAGTATGAAACATGGAAGTTCCAACAAAACCAAGCATAAGGTACCTGGGTCAGGGCAAGCCCCAGTACCAATACAGGCTGACTGAGAACAGCCCTGCCAAGAAAAGACCTAGGGATCCCGGTGGATGAAAAATTAGACACATGCACTTGCAGTCCAAAAATCCAACTGTAACCTCTGCATAAAATACAGCGTGGGCAGAAGGTCAAGGGAGGTGATTCTGCCTGTCCACTCTACTCTGGTGAAACCCCACCTTCAGTGCTGCCTCCAGCTCTGGGGTCCCCAACATAAGAAGGATGTGAACTTGCTCAAGTAGGTCTGGAGGAAAATCACGAAGATGACTGGAGGGCTGGAAGACTTCTCCTATAAAGACACGTGAGGGCAGCTGAGGTTATTCAGTCTGGAGAAGGCTCCAGGGAAACCTTACACAACCTTCCAGTACCTGAATGGGGCCTAAATGAAAGAAGAGGGATGGTTTACAAGTGCATATAGTGATAGGAAAAGGGGAAATGGCCTGAAGATGAAAGAGGGCAAGTTTAGATTAGAAATTAGGAAGATATTCTTTTTTATGTAAGCACAGAGACACTGGAACAGGTTGCCCGGAGAAGCTGCAGAGGCCCCATCACTAAAAGGGTTCCAGGCCAGGCTGGACTGGGCTTTGAGCAACCTATCTAGTGGAAGGAGTCCCTGCCTATGCCTGGGTCAGAACTAGATGATGTTTAAGGTCCTCTATAACCCAGGCAATTCTATGGTCTTAAAAGAAAATGAAGTATTTTTAAAAAACCATTGTCTTACCTTGGCATCTGATGGTAGCACTGTCTCTGTTCCCAGAAGCATTAGCTTGCTCTGATACTTGGTAGAAAATAAAAGAAATAAACACAAAGAAAGTTTGTTTACTCTTTTTTTTTGTAAGAGCAAAACACAATTCTTAGAAAATTTAAACACAACTTTTTTAATATAAGAATAAAAATTTTAACTTGGATTCTTCCATATCCCTTATACCCCAACCCACAAGAGCAAATTAAGAAATGCTTTGAAATCATAGTATAGTAAAGTAGAACTTAATTAACATGGAAGAAGAAAAGTAGCAGCTAAAAAAAGATGCATTCTTTGAGTAAAAAGGCAGGTTATGAGGGAAAAGTTCATATGGGGAAGGTATTGAACAGATGAAGAACAAGAAACTGGGAAGAGTCCTGAATAGGGAAGCTGCTGAGAAGTTACCACACATTCTGCT
Source organism: Thryothorus ludovicianus (assembly GCA_013397245.1). NCBI lineage: Eukaryota > Metazoa > Chordata > Aves > Passeriformes > Certhiidae > Thryothorus > Thryothorus ludovicianus. The sequence continues at coordinate 4,437 of VZTB01018244.1, forward strand.
ACCCTTCTGGCTCTCCAAACAGAGCAATCATATTATAATGTTTCTAGTTTAAAGTCACTTAGGGCAGTACACTGCACAGTTCAGAAGTGGTCTGATTTTTGGGAGTATACTACATCAACTCTCATGATGGCAATGGGGTGTATAAGCAGTCTGAAATTCAGACCACCAGAAATATCCAAGGCATAAGTAGGAGACACCTGCTAAACTCCCTTTTCTTCTAACAATTTAACCTGTCCCATAACAAGGCAGGATGTATTGTACTAAGCACCAGAACTACTAAGCAATACTCTGGAAACCTTGCTGTTAACATTTCGAAGCCAGAACACTTTATAAGATTTCTCCCACAAAAACTGTTCATGATGACACAATCATTGGAACATTACACGTAACCATAACACAGGAGCTAATTAAATGACTATTAGTTTAAACCTTTTGCTGAAACATCCAGGATGCAAAACCCAAATAATAAAAAACTACTGTTTCCATCAACATCCAAAAATAACACATCGCTAGTATTATTTGGGGCTTGCTGGGAATGAGATACAAGATATCAGGTATTTTCAATTAAATTCAAAATAGTAAATATTCATATTTCCCTTATAATTTGAAAATTTCAAAGAAAGTTCAAGTCTTCTGATGTGGTACCAAACAAAAGTTTAGAAACTGAGACACAGAATTCCCTGCCACTTGTTACAAACGAACTTACCTGAATACCCAACAAGAAATAAATCCCATTAGTCTTTTAAAATCAACTTGTGTAAAATTATTGCATTGTGAGTTGTCTGCACTTTGTTCTACTTTAAGTTTGGAAATACTTCAGTTTCTGGTATTTTAATGTTTTGAACCTACAACTCAGAACTCAAGCAAATAGCATGTAAGTACAATAAAAAAATTGAGTGAAGTGATAAAGACTCTGAAAATATCATTCAGAACATGACTTTTCATCAGATTCAGCAGAATCTTAAAGGCTTTTCCTAAGAACTGATAGAAGTTTATCTTTTCTGGGAGTCCTGTACATAAAAATAATCAGCCCTAACGTGTCCTTTGTTAGCATATTGTACCATGTATCAAGAGAGAAATTTTAATGACAATGATTATGTCAGTTTGCATAAGTGTAGGGAGAACATTACTGTCCTCCTCTGCCTCTCTCTCCTCTAAGATCCAAAGGACCTGTGAAATGGAAACCCTCTTTTGTGAGGCTAAAGAAAGGTCTCTGGACTACCACAACACAAGTAAATTGTTTCCGTAATTTTTACATATACTTCTACACTAACTAAATTATAACATCAGCACATTAACACTACAAGACATTCTTCACCCCTGCCAGCACTTCTACATTATACCTTCCTGAAGATCTTTCCTTGTTTTTTGTTTGTTTGGGTTTTTTTTTGGTTGGTTGGTTTGGTTTTATTGACGTGGTTTCTTTGGAGGGGGTAGGGCAAGAATGTGGTAAATAAAATAATTCTGAATAAACTTCACAATAAATCTAGTCTCTCATTTATATTTGCATACCTCTTTCATCTGCTTCCAAATACTCTCACATTCATCCAAGAGCTCTTCCTTGGCATCTGTGGGACCAGCTGTGTCAGTGATTTCTGATAAACATTCAGCCTATTAACAAGCAAAAAGATAATTATCATGTAGCTCTACAATAACTGATCACTAAATCATACCTGCCACTTCAGATCAAGTATGCAACAGAACAAACTCCTGTAATCTAAAGCTTTTAGCTAACTCCTCTATAGTTCTAGAAAGCATCAGCCATTAAGTAAAATCAGCTAACTATGTAACTAAAATTAGAAGACACTAATAATTCACTTTTAAAATTGAATGACTAAGTCCTAAATTTTCATAAGTGCTTTGATTATCTTCTTTGGCTTCTTTATTTTCCAACACCTTTAATACAGAAACTTTAAGAAAATCTCACTTCAACAAAGCCACATTTTACCTCCATATATCTACAAAGCTTTTAAGCAGTTACTCCTGCTCTGTCAATAAATGTGCTAATCTATTTCTCCTTCATTTGAATTCTGAATATTTTTGATTAACAAATTAAGCATCCTCCAAGTTACTAGAAAAAAAAAAAACCTGAAAGATATACAGACAACCAAGGAAAGAGGGCACCTGGACAGCCAAAAAGAAAAATCAACACAAGTTAAATTAAAAACTTCGAGAAACTGCTGGGACAGAAAGAAACACATACAAATTCATAAATTTAATTCTAGCTTTCTCACTTATGAGATACCTGAATGACACCAGCAATTAACAGAGGAAAAATAAGAAGAGCCAAAATTTTTTTTTCCCAGGGAAAACAACCAACAGGCTAGATGTACCAGATGCAAGAAGGCCTTTAAAATACCTCAGTGGAACACTAAGCCCACCAAGCACACAGAGATTAAACAGAAACATTAAAAACAGATAAGGATTTAAAGAAGAATTACACTTCTCTGCCTTCTTAATGAAACACAAATTACTAACTCCATCTTTTGTTCTTTTTCAGAACAAAAACACAACATCAGAGAGAATTACGCTAAAAATCTGATTTAAAAGGAGTGAAATATTCAACTAGTACTTTCAAAGTTCAAGTACCTCACAGCAAAGTGGTTGAGGAAGGAAAGTCAACACCTCACTGAATGCTTGAACTATACTAGAGAACTCATATGTAGCCAATACTTCTGCTAAGTCTTCCTGGAAAATTTGTTGCATTTAAAGCAGAACACTACAAAATCTAAGTTACCATGATCTTATAATAACTAATGAGCATAGATTCTGCAAAGGAAAATCAGTATCTTCTTAAGAGTCTTGGAATGTCTCCATAATATAAAACAAAAGCAGTTCCCATAATTTATTAAGACTTCTGAAATGCCTCCAGCAAAGAATGCATAAAAAGAGGAAATTAAGAAAGAAACTAAGCAGCCTTAGTTTTTTACTCAGACAAAAAAACTGTTAAGGAGACAAACAAAGAGGGTCTGGGGGGGATAGTGGGGAGGGTCAAGAATTAAAGGAAGGGAAAAAAAAGGACCCCATGCTTTGAAAATTTGAAAGGGGTCTTGGGGTGGGATAAAAACCTATTCTGCTTTGTACCCTACAATACTACAATTCATCACCATGAAATCATGATATGAAATAAAACTGTGAAGGGAAAGCCAGAAAATCTCCATCACACAAAAATGATTAAATGATTCTGTTGTTGACTTTAAATTTCCAGATACATTTTGAAATGTACATATTGTGAAACATGACAGGGCTCTCACAAGCCAAATCAACTTGCAGTCCTTAATATTGTGCTCTTAACTACAGAGCACACACACCTTCAGATGTGATTTTCTTGTAGCTTGCAGTTTTCCCTACCTCAGTATGCTTAAATTACATTTCTATTTCTACTCCATACCTGAAAACTGAAGGGCTTTTTGGTATTAATACTAATGTCTTCCAGTTTCAACATGTTTCTTACCATGTTTTAGGACTATGTAATTAGGTAAGAAATACACACATAGAGGCTAGTGTAGCCTCTATGCTAGCCAAAGCTTTATGGAAAAATCACAGAATGGGTCAGGTTGGAAGGAACCACAGTGGGTCATGTGGTCCAACCTCCCTGCTCAAGCAGAGCTGTCCCAGAGCACATTTCACAGGATTGTGTCCAGATGGGGCCTGAGTAACTCCAGTGAGGGAGACTCATCACCCTCTCTGGGCAACCTGCTCCAGTGCACGGTCACCTGCACAGTAAAGAAGTTCTTCCTCATGTTGAGGTGGAACTTGTTGTGCATCAGTTTCTGCCCATTGCTTCTCGTCCTACTGCTCAGCACCACCGAGAAGAGCCTGACTGCATTCTCTCAGCACTGTCCCTTCGTGTACACACGAAGAGAGCAAAACGCGTCATGTGGCCAAGCACAAAACGACAAATGGCGGGAAGATCGTGAGGGGGGGGAGAAGAAAGTGACAGCGGGTCTGTGAAAGAGGCAGGAAGGCGGCACATTAGGAAGCAAAACATCGGCAGGGTACAAACAACATCGCAAAAGCGGTAAGACAGGGAGCTCCCGCGCCCCCGACGCGACACCCCATAAGGAGGACGTGAGGCGGGACATTCCGGCTCACAGGCGAGGGATGAACGTCGCCCCTTGCCCCCCAGGAAGCCAGGACCCTTCCTGCACAGCAGCCCCGCGGCCCCAGCGGCCGAGAGCACCTCCCGGCCCCGAGGTGTCGGAGCGCCGGGCTGCCCCGAGCGCCAGCACCGCCCGAGCTCTCCCGCCGCCCTTCCCGCCCGGTACTACCATGGCCGCTGCGCGCCCGCCACTCCGCCGCCACGCGTCACTCGCAGCGCGCCCGGCGCGCCGCAGTGACGTCACACCATGGCGTCCGCCGAGCCCGAGCGCAAGCGAAAGGCGCCGGAGCTGGAGGCGGGCGGCGGGGATCCGGGGGCCGCGGACGAGGAGGATGAGGAGGAGCGCTGGGTCGGGCCGCTCCCGGGGGAGGCCGCGCAGGCGAAGAAGAGGAGAGGTAAGGGGAGGAGCGGAGCTCTGTCCCGACTGGGATCGGGGCGGTGGGATCGCCTCCGGGCCCCGCCGGGCGGGAGTGGCCACGGGGTGAGGGCAGCGGTCGGAAGCCCGTATCCTGAAACTGCGTCTCGTATATGAAATGAGCACGCTGGGAGGAAACCTTCGTGTGCAGAGTTGTAGGGCGAGGGTGCTAGGTGCTGAAAAATTGTGGCTGTTCAGCCTGCGGAAGAGAAGGTTACGTGGAGACCTCATAGCAGCCTTCCAGTATCTAAAGGGACTTGGAAGGGAGCCGGAGATGGACTCTTTGACAGGAACTTTAGTGATAGCACCAAGAGTAATTGATGCAAACTGAAAGAGGGGAAATTGAACTTAGGTATAAGGAAAACATTCTTTATGTGAGATACCGGCACAGGCTGCTCAGTGATTTTTTTGGGCGCTCCAACCCTGGCAGGGCTCAAAGCCAGGTTGGATAAATCTTTGAGCAACTTGGTCTGGTAGTAGGGGGCTTTAGACTAGATGGTATTCAAGGCTTATTCTAGTCGCTTAGTATTCTATGATTCTAAGACTTTTGCTTCCTCTGGAGGACAGGCTGAGAGCCCTGCTGTGTAGACCGAAGCTGTGCTGTTTAGAGATGTGGAGTTAATATATTTTGCAGACCACTGCCCTAAGCTGGAGCAGTAGGAGAAGCTTCTAGGCTCTATTTTGGCATGTGGTGTTGATTTGTGCAGCAGCTGCCAGTTCTCTGGGTATCACTTTTAAGTTTTCTTTAAGTACAGAAAACAATGTTCGGCATATGTTGAATTAAAGAAATAAGAACGTTGATCTAATATCAATGTCTATCTATTAATGGACAAAGACTCTAACAGTTTGGAGTTAGAAAGTGTATGTTTATTATGGCCCGGGCAGTAACATGCGTGGGATATCTCCCTAATGCACACTGCGAAGTTTCATAGGTGATTACAAAGCTTTTATGTACAAAAACGTTGAATATACAAAATAGAAATGCATATTCATACCCTTGTCACCTCCCCTTCTCTGCTTCGTATGCTAATTGGCAAGGAGGCTATTAAGCATGCGTGGTTTGTTTCTTGAAATGAGTCGGGGGTCTTTTTTATGAGGAATTAATTAAAATGATGAAGTAAACTAAGTCTTCTTTGCTCTGACCTTTTTACCTTTTCTGCTATTTGTGACAAATGAATCCTTGGTAGAGTCTGCAGCTTCTTCCCTCCAATCTGTTTCCTACCATGGGGAAGCTGCAAATTGTCCATAAAATTGACAAGCAATGAGTTACTGGATCTGAGATATCTTATCTGGATCTGGCTTCTGTTGGGTAGAGCTTATCTGTCTTTTTAGTTAACACAGCATCTACTCTAATTGTAATCTTAACTTTTCTAAAATCCTTAATTCCTCAAAATTAACATCTCAATGTAAGCATGCAAGTTCAGTAAAAAATACTGTTGCACAGGTGTTAACAAAGAGGATCTAAAAATCAGAAACAAAACTCAGATTATTTTAGGTCTGCCAATTAAACAATGAAATAGGTGGATACCAGCACTTAGAATTTAGACAACAAGACCTGTGTGGGACCAGACATCTAGTGAAAACAGAGGGGTATATGTGGTTTTAGTATGAAATGAAGTTCGGATGGCTTCTGTTTTCTGGCAGTAACTTAAAAACTGTGAATTGGCTTTGGGGTTTTATAAACAATAAGACAGTTATGGTAACAGTCACTTTAAAAGGGAAGAGTAGTATGAGTTAAAGCAGCATTTGAGTGGCTTTAGTCCATGGAAAATGGACTGAGTGCAAAGCCAGAGCTAAAAGCATCTTTTGCACAAAATCCTGCATATTTTTGACTAAAATATGAGTAAGCAATACAAGGATAAATAAAAGAGAACAGAATGTAGATGTAACTCCATGGAAAATAAAAATCCAGATTTTTCTTTTTATTCTGTGTAGTTCTTGAATTTGAACATGTCTATCTTGAAAATCTACCATCGGCTTCGATGTATGAACGCAGTTACATGCACAGAGATGTTATCACACACGTAGCATGTACGAAGTAAGTATTTTTGTTTTATTTTTATATATTTATTATTGTTGTGTCTCTTCATCTGGGCTGTACTTTTGTGAATGCTAACAAGTTTTCACTGAAGAAGGTTTATAATGGAAAGTTACAGTGTCCTGAGGTGGTTTTTATGGGTGGGTTTTGTGTTTTTTTAGAAACTTAGTGGCTTATCTAAAAGCAAGATATGTTGTTTTTATAGGCTAAAGGAGAGTCCTAAAATCCTTGTTAAAATATGCAGGAAGTATAGGAATAAAACTGACTTACTCCCTCTGAAAAATTACCATTCACCCGAATTGCAGAGATCACACACACACATAGTAACTACCGTGAAACCAGACTTAAAATAGGAGTTACATTTTTATATTCAAAAAGGATAGTGTTGTATGTTTCTTCAGTTTAGGCTATGACTTCTCGTAGAATAATCCAGAATGCACTAAAATAACCTGTTTTATTTTTCCAGAAGTTATAGTACCCTTTCAGACAGACTGTCACAGTAATTTCTTGAGATTTCATTCTCTGCACAATGTTAATTTTAGTGCAAATTACTGACCAGTGGGAAGGTGCATGATGTGTACATCTCTTTTCTTGATTTTATTTTTCTTTTGTAATTGTAGGACAGATTTTATCATAACAGCCAGTCATGATGGACATGTAAAATTCTGGAAGAAAATAGAAGAAGGGATTGAGTTTGTTAAGCACTTCCGAAGTCACTTGGGTGAGAAATTGCTCTTTTTTATCTAAAGAACCTCACTTTTTCCTCTCACTTGCTCTTTGTTGTTTGAAGAGAGAGTGCAAATGGAAAGAGAGATTCTGGGGTTCCTTTAGTACAGTCAGAGATTAAATGATACCTGCCAATTTTCCTTTTATTCCTCTGTCCTGTTACATTTTGCTCTCAAGCTCTAGTAGGGATAGAATGAAAATGAAACATGTGGGACTCTGTTTGCACAGATCCTCTACTGCCTTTGCATTGCTATGTGCCCTGCTTGTGGAAAGAATATCTGGGCCATAAGTGAACAAGGTACAGAAGTGTTTATAAAATCCAGAGAAGTTTAAAAATATGTTGCTTTAAATAAGGGTACCTCAATCTTTTTTTTTTTTTTCCATTGCAGTGTGGAAAAAAAGCAGTTACTTTCATCTGGAATTACTGTAACTGTAGAGTAGATTCTGCATTATTGTTGTAATTACCAGATGAATTGCAATTAAGGGAAACTTTAACTCAATTTTCTGACCTAATAAGTACACAAAGCTTTTCAACACTAAGCCAAGCATTAAATAGGCTGGACAGAAAATTATATTCCAAATGGTATTGGAAATTATGATAAGCCTGTAGGAAAAGCAGTCCAGTTTGATACGCAGAATGTTACAGTAAGAAAAATATTTAATAATAGGTAGTAAACGTACAATTTCCTTTTAGCATTATAAGAAATATTAAATTTGTTTCTGGTCTTAACTATCAGCTTATTATATATAGAAGCAGAATGTGAGAACAAAACCTACCATTGCAAAAATCAGCATTGTGAGAACTTTATGGAAGGCTTAATTGCAGAGGAGTTTTGAGTATCATGGGTGTAACAGTCCGTAGAGTTCTGCTGCTTTTACCCTGTTGAGAGATGCAAGCTGAGGAGCACATGATGTTTACCCCATCATAATGTTCTCAGTTTTCTAAAATCAACCTTGTAAATTAAACTTACTGCCATTATAATATTTTACTATGTTTTTGGTAAACTGTTCAGTATCACATGCCTGAGTCTAAACACTGATAGGCTATAAAATGTTGTTTTTTGAATTTTTTTAATAATATTTTATTGAAGTCAAGTAGAGTTTTAAACAGAAAAGGTGACAAAACAGTTGGAAAACAGATTTAAACCTTTGTAAGTTTTCCCTATGTAATACTGAAATGAAGGATGTCCTTTTCTGTTTCTTAATAGTATTTCAATTCACAGGTGTTATTGAGAGTATTGCTGTTAGTTCAGAGGGGGCATTATTCTGTTCAGTTGGAGATGACAAAGCAATGAAGGTGTTTGATGTGGTCAACTTTGACATGATCAATATGCTGAAACTTGGGTAAGTTACTTAGTCCTCAGAAATGTTTGTTTGGGTTTATCAGTGGAGATAAGAAAAACTTATAGTAATTGGGGTTCTGGAGTTCTTCCCCCCTCCCATGCCCCAGTCAGATGAAGTTGCCTTGACTGAAATGAATCCAATGGCTGGAGACTGCCTGACAGAATAGAAAAAATTACTACTGCAGCAGTAGAAGAGAGGAGTAGGAAAGGAGCTTTCTTGGTGTGTTAAATAATATGCACAAAAATGTGGGGTTTCTTCAGATATTTAGCTAGGCATACTTTCTTTCTGATTTTTGGCTCTGAATTTAAAAATTTCAGTCTATTAGTAGTTCCATTAGAGAAGGGATTTTGCCTGTATGTATTGTCTCATTTGTTGTCAGAGGGATACAATTTCCTTTTCCCACTAGAAGTGATACTGTTATTTTTTTTAGTCTTGTAGCATTTCTGTTGTTCCACAGTTTGTAGCTAAAGGATCTTGGAGAAATGGGAAATGCATGTTACTGGAATTACAACATTACCAGAGACAATCAAGCCCCACCCTGTTAAAAGGGTGGATTTGAAGGGCTGGAGGATCAATGAATGCTGCATCAAAAACAGTAGAAATACTGATTTCTCCACTTTCTAAGCCTTTTAGAATTGGAAAACATTTGTAGGCTATGATATTTGGTTAATTTTGAAACTGAATAGAAGTATAAAGTCAGGGAAAAAAGCTTTTACACAGGAACATCTAATAAAAGCATATGCTATCTGATTTGGTTTTCTTTATAGTTTTAGTATCATCCTCCAGATAATGTACTTCACCTATAGGAATTGATTCCCTCTTGGCTTTATGTTCTGGAAGAATTCCAGTGAGGCTTAATCCTTTTGATTTTGCTGTTATTTTTGACATAGCAGCCCTGTACTGTTACTAAATAATGGGTAAATTTATAGAAAAAAGAAAATAATATTCCAAAAAGCAGCCCTGGTCTTCAGAGCTTCCAGTTCTAACTAATCTGTACACTGTGGCTCCAAAAATCCCTGTGCTTTATGCCTCTATCCATGATCTGGAGAAGATTGGCATTTCTGTAGACTTCATATTTATTTATTTGATCCTATTCTTTCTAATGAACCTGAGATGAAGTGTTTGTTTCTCTTTACCAAAAGACATTGAAGTTTGTCATACTGTCAGAGTATCACCAGTCCATCAGCATCTGTTAGTTGATTTGCAAAAGGATACTAAACATGCGTGTCCTATGGAGACTGTAGCATTTTTTTTTAAATTTTTGCCGTTTTGTTTGAGTTCTAGTTTTCAGAATCCTTTGTTACAGACTTTAAAGCAGACATAACTTACATTATTATTGGCTATATCTCTGACTTGAATTATTTGTAGATTACACTTTTGCAAGTAGCAAATGAGTTCTTTCTTGAATGCACTCCCAACCCTTATTGAATATAGGAGAATTGTATTAATTTTGTTTGTGTCACTTGTTGGAGATTTTTTGGTTTTGTGGGTTTTTTTTCTGAGATCTGGTTGATCTTTTTTTGTGGGTTTTTTTCTGAATTCTAGTTGAACTTTTCCATAAGTGTATGACAGAGGTGCAATTTTC
>VZTB01018244.1:14662-51662 GCA_013397245.1 Thryothorus ludovicianus
GGGCTTTTTATCTGGATTTCTGTCCAAATTCCTCCTTTTTGTTTCCTTTCCTTATTTACACTTTCTTTTCCTCTTTCTACTTTGACTTTCACAGCCTCTTTACAAAACAATATGGAAGGAACAGAAATTGGTAGTCTTCCACTGAATGGTATTTCTTGGTAAAGCTTGTCTATGATACACTGAATATTAGCAAGATATGTATTAACAAAACTAGTAAATAAAGTTTAAAATTTGCTTATTTGCTTCTGATGTTTGATTTCAAGTTTNTATCACCCTGGCCAGTGTGAATGGGTATATTGCCCTGGAGATGCCATATCTTCTGTTGCCACATCTGAGAAAAGCACTGGAAAAATATTCATATATGATGGACGAGGAAATAACCAGCCACTTCATGTTTTTGATAAACTCCATATGTCCCCACTTACTCAGATACGCCTGAACCCCATCTACAAAGTAGTTGTGTCTTCTGACAAGTCCGGAATGATTGAGTACTGGACTGGTACTCCTCATGAATATAAATTTCCCAAGAATGTGAACTGGGAGTATAAAACGGATACCGATCTATATGAATTTGCTAAATGCAAGGCTTACCCATCCAGTATAAGTTTTTCACCTGATGGCAAGAAAATGGCAACTCTTGGGTCTGACAGAAAAGTTAGAATTTTTCGTTTCCTGACAGGAAAGCTCATGAGAGTCTTTGATGAATCTCTGAGTGTGAGTTTTGTCTTGTTTCTTCTTCTTTGAAATGTTTTCTCTATCTACATGAATTTGTTTGCCAGCACATTCACCTAAGCTATCACTTATTTCTAAAGGCAAGCTTCCTTCCTATGCTTTTGTTGCAAAAAAGGCCTTCTGTGTACTCCTGCTTGTCTCTTAGATTGCTTTGCCCCAAAATCAATTCTTACTGGTTTATGTTACCTATATAGTGAAACAGAGCTGTTGATTTTCACTTGTGTTTTCATGCTAAATTGCATTTAACAAGAAAGCAATTGTGAAACATGGTGGAAAATGCCCACTGCAAGTAACATCATAATAATGAATTAAATTTATCATCTTCTAAGGAATTTGATAGATAACTTCACATTTTCATTTGCTTAAGCCTACTCCTACAATATTCCTGTTGTATCATTAAAATAAAGAGAGTATTGCTTGTATTTACTTAAATCCCTCAGTTAAGATGGAGTGGAGTAATCTCACTTGAACTCATGTGAATCAGTGTTTTACTGGATAACAAATTTAAAATATGTTAATATAGTAGTGCTGGGATTTTATTTTGTAGATGTTTACTGAACTTCAGCAGATGAGACAACAGCTACCTGACATGGAGTTTGGCCGACGTATGGCAGTTGAGCGTGAGCTGGAAAAAGTGGATGCAGTGAGATTAATTAATATAATTTTTGATGAAACTGGACACTTCGTTCTCTATGGAACAATGTTGGGTATTAAGGTCATAAATGTAGAGACCAACAGGTAAGTTCCAGTGACACATCTTGAGATAAATTTCTGTTCTAAAGTGTTTGTTCAGTCAAATTTAGAGCATATTTAAAACTTGAAACGACTAAGGAGTTGTTAATGTTTTTGTGTTGTTATTTGAGAGCCTTACATTACACTCCAGAGAAGGTACTCCCATTCTTTGTAAAGAGTCATTGCAGATCAGAGCTTAGACAAATGAGGACAAAACATGGCAAGCACATGTGTATTTAAAATGTGTAATTAATCAGTTAATCTCTGACTAACTGGATGGGATAATGTTAAATAAAGGTGGACCATTTAGTTGGGATTTTTTTGCATAAGGAGGCTCTCCGGTAAATTGAGGTAGCAAGTTTAAATAGAGAAACAGCATAAAAACGTTAAAATTTTAAGAGGATTTTAAAATTTTGCTCTGAATCTAGCAGTCAGAAAGGAGACATTCTCTGACTGTGAGCAGCTGAGCATTACACCTCTTTAAATCTTGTACTTCAGGTGTATTCGTATCTTGGGAAAACAAGAAAACATCAGAATGATGCAACTGGCTTTGTTCCAAGGAGTAGCAAAGAAACATCGTGCAGCAATCACTATAGAGATGAAGGCATCTGAAAATCCTGTTCTCCAGAATATTCAGGCAGATCCAACAGTAATCTGCACAGCTTTTAAAAAAAACAGGTTTTACATGGTGTGTGTGGTTTCTATTTAAATTGCTCTATTCTTGTATTGATTTCTCTACATTATTTTTTGTTTTTCTCTTTGCACCTTTCTAGTGCTTTTTGTAGTTGCAAATGCAGGTTTTACAAATGAGTCCCTTTATATTGCAAGTGTATTTAGAATTTTTATCTTGAACTATCTCTACATTAACTAAGAAACAGCTGTAATTTTTTCATACATTTCTATTGCTCCAATAAGATATCCTTTTGTTCTTGTTAAAACAATTTAAGTAAGAACATTTTAAAAACTAGCCAGATTTTATAAACAATAAGTAACTGTATGCATAAAAAAATATTATAGAAAAAAATTGCAGACTAGGATCAGGACTTAGTAACACTAAGGAAATTATAGGCAACCAAGAAAGAAGGAGTCATCTTCTTGTTCACAGTTAGGTTTTTAGATGAGATGGAACCAAATAGACAAGCAGTTTCAGAGAGTTTAGTAGCTGATTTGACAGGTCCTATCCATAGAAGTTAGAGATTAACTGTCTGGGTTAAATTTGCTGGGTTTCAATACTATTTTATTAATGCAGTATTGGAATAAGAGGGTTTATTTTAACTTTGTAGCACAACTACAAAGTACAACTAATCCTTTTGGCATAAAACCTGCCAATTCTGTGTGAGTATAGCAGAACAGCCTAAAATGAGGTATTCTTCATCTCATTTTAAAGAAAAGATGCTGACCTAATGCACACTCCTGTTGTAAAGGGGAAAGTTTAAAGATGCAGATTATTAAAAATTACTTGGATTTGATGGTAGTTTTACTGGAATTTGTGACTGTGAAAATGCTGGTAACACAACACAGCAGTGCAAGGATAAATTGTCTTTGTACATTTCAAATTGAATTGGGTATTCAGCTGGTTGAATAATGACATTGATGTGTTGGGTGTAAAGCAGTGTGTATTTTAAGAGGGAAAACGGAAAAAGCAATTAACTTTCTGTTCTTTTGTGCTTCAGTTTACTAAACGTGAACCAGAAGACACAAAGAGTGCAGATTCTGACAGAGACGTATTTAATGAGAAACCTTCTAAAGAAGAGGTCATGGCAGCCACTCAGGCAGAAGGTCCCAAAAGAGTGTCAGACAGTGCCATCATCCACACAAGCATGGGAGACATTCATATCAAGCTTTTTCCTGTGGAGTATGTACTTGGTGTTTTTTCTGTTGTTTTGGTTTTGTTGCTTTCTTCTGTCCCTTGTGGTTGCAGTATCCAAGACTTATCTCGTGCTAGAAATAATTCTTTTCTTTCCCTTTTTCTACTGTCTTTGTTTCCTGACAGTTTCTTAATATGCCAAGGTAGGAATTAACAAACAAAAATAAAGTAGGGTAAAAATAGATCTAAATAACAGTCTGGGGCACAGGAGTTTTTAAAATTGTATTTGGGTTTATTTAGTTATTGGTTCAGGGAGATTATTCTTTTCTTAACTTTTGTTGTTGGACAGGTCATGATACTCTTCTGTATAAGCTCTGTATTATAAGGCAGTGCTGTTTGCATAGATAGAAAAAGAATTATGTTGACAGCAGTAGTAGATATGGCAGCAGGTCTGTGCAAGCCAGAATAATAGTATGACACTTTGTTATTGCAGCTCCTTTAAAAGTAATATAACATTTATACTAGCATGTAATACTAGTGGTGTGTATATCAAAAACCAGGCATAGAATTGAAAGGTTTTATGCATGACAACTGCTAAAATCAGTGTCATCCTTTCTCCTTGTGATGCAAAAATTGCAAATACTCTGTTATTTAACAGGAAATTTATATAATATATTGCTATACATAGAAACCTAAATTATGTAGATATACTCCATGCTTCTCCAAAAACAAATTCATGTTTGGTCATAAGCACAGGTAAGGCAACCTCAATTTTACCATCTAGGGCTACCAGACTTTTACTGCAGTCTTCACTAGCGTTTCCTTGCATGCAGCTCTAGTTTCTGGAGTTCATAATTATAGCATATAGGTTGCAGTAATGGTGCAGCTCTTGCTAGTGAGTGACAGGCCAAGTTACATGAATTGTTTTTTTATTTTAATTGTCCTGCTAATGTGTCATATCTACATCACTGCAATGTTCTGTATGCAATTTTAAATACAGCATTACTAGGGTTGGTTATTGTTAGGTTTGTCCTTCCTTATTGTAGTATCTTCTCCCAGCTGAGCTTTAATTCAAAATCTCTTTAGTGAGATTAAAACTTTAAAGAAGAGCACATAGGATATGGCCCTATATGCCGTTGAATTCTTCAGCCATTTTGTTGTGAAATAAAGTTGTGAATGACTGTGTAGTGCTTAGCAAGAACTGAGACTAGAATCTACTCTGTTACATTGGTTGTGCCATTGGTGCTCTATTCCACAAGATAGCTCACTAAAACCCAAGCTAATGCTCCTTTTTACAGAGTAGAGTAATTCTACAGCTGTGGACTCAACTTGGCCATTTTCTCCTTATTGGGAAGATGTGTGACTGTGTAAACCTGTCAGTGTTGATCTTTTCTGGCTGCTAATCGTTTTTATAATAGCTGAAGAGCTGTCGTAAAAAAATTTGATTTTGGTAGTAACTTCATGTTTTTACTTTTTGCATGCAACATTTGACACCTTTGCATGTATACCTTAAAAGAAGTGTAGAGGAAAAGAGTGAACAACTTCCTGCTTATGGAGCAAACATTGTTTATCTACAAAATGAGAAGTACAAGATAGAAAGTTGGGGAGCCTATAGTCAGTGGTGCCTTGGAGTAATCCTTGAGAAGACAGATTTTGCTTCTGTCTCTCATGGTTAATCCCAGCCAGATACCCCTTGGTGGAATGGAAGAGTAAGAGTGAGAACACCTGTGAGTTGAGGTACAGACAGTTTAACTGGGAAAGCAAAAGGCATGCACCCAAGCAAAGCAAAACAAGGGGCATGGACAGGCATATGTTCCACTATCTCCAAGAAAACAGGGAGTGGGTACTTGGGAAAGCCAATCACCATTACTCTGCATGTCCCCTGGTTTTTCCCTTAGCTTTTATGTGCTGAACATGATGCCATATGTGCAGTGGAGCATCCCTGTGGTCAGCTGAGTTCAGCTGTCTCAGCTAGGTTCTCTCTCAACTCCTACAGCCCCAGCCTCCTCACTGGTGGGGTGGGATGAGCACAAAAGGCCTCAACAGTGTGTAAGCCCTGCTCAGCAACACCTAAAACATCCCTGTGCTATTAATACAGCTGCTGCTTTTCTGTGTAATCACACAGCTTTATACTTCTCAAGCTTTTTGTTTTAGCTCTGGGTTTGAGGAGGCTGTTTTTTCCTTATTTGGTGAAATCCCTTCCTACAGAGTCCTGAAACACTGTACAGCACAACAGGGTCTTAGTCCCAGCTGAAATCTTTATGGCCTTGTCACCAGGCAAATATTATTGTAGCCTGTGTTTTCTGTTCCATGATTTTAGGTGCCCCAAAACAGTGGAAAACTTCTGTGTGCACAGCAGGAATGGTTACTACAATGGACACATAATTCACCGTATCATCAAGGTAACTTGGAACATGTTACTTTTTTGTTACTTTACATAATGTTAATGACTGGTGATCAGTCCTCTGTTAACACTTCATTTCCCTTTTGCACACAGGATTGTTGGAGTGGCGTTAGAGTTCCTTGTAAATTCTGAACAGTTCTGATGTTCTAAAAAGCTTTAGCACTAAAGTTGTAGCAGTTATTCTGCAACTGATAAAGTAGCAGAAAACTGGAAATTGAAAGATGAGTTCAGCTATCCTGCTTGAATTAAAGCTTAGTTTCATCTCAGAAGGCCTTTCTTGTAAGCCTTCTTATTTCTGTTGCACCAGAATCAAGTGATAAAGCCTAAGAATTTGCAAAAGGATAGTCAGGCTTTTGTCCTTCACTAGCAGGAAGAGTGAGTAACTTTACTTATTCACAAGTACTTGACAGACACTTAAAAAAGCCTTAAATGCTTTCTCCCTTAAACACAACATTTTAACACATTTTGTTGAAAGGTTTGAAGTAAGTTTGAAAATATGTCACTTAGCATATAACACTCCTGGTTATGTATTATGTGCAATAATATGATAACAAATAATTTCTGTACAGGGTTTCATGATTCAGACTGGTGATCCAACTGGTACAGGAATGGGAGGTGAAAGTATTTGGGGAGGAGAATTTGAAGACGAGTTTCATTCAACTTTACGACATGACAGACCATACACTCTCAGCATGGCTAATGCAGGACCAAATACCAATGGATCCCAGTTTTTTATAACAGTAGTGCCAACTGTAAGTAATACTAAAAGCTCAATTTAAGGCCTGAAGTCTACCTAGATAGTAAAAAATCAACTTTTTTCTCACAGAAAAAGGAACACACTAGTACGTACTTTACAAATAAACGATGCACACAATGTGTAGTGTGCAGGCTTGACTGAAACTGTCCCTTGCAAGACAGAAATACTTTTCTATCAGAAAAAGGCCACTTGTAATCAAGAGGCCTTTTGTCTTTAAACGGAGTGAGGATGGTATAAAATTCCTAGCCATGTTTGCAATTATGTATTACTAGAGTATCTTATGTTAATAATAGTGGTTTAAACTTGATGGAAACCTAGGTAGGTATTGCTTAGATTGTTTGGGGCTTGGATATGGTCCCAGGATGTCAGTCTGATATTGCCTAATTGTAGGTATACAAAGAAGCCGGTGTTCAGGTTTGAAAATTTCATTTGATCTGTGTATAAGTTCAGAGCCAACAATAGACATTTTGGTATGTGAGTCTAAGACATAAAACCCAGATCCTTAAAAATAACACTTACAAAAACTGCATTATTATAGCACTTCAATGTAATTTACAAAAACACCCATCTACCATAGTTCTGAGGTTTATTACGTTGTATGACAGCCTATGTTCAAATTGGGTATCCTGAATTGGGTAATATTCTATACTGGCACTTAAAATTCCTCTGCAAAAATACCATGAAACAGTGAGACTGGAACGAAATTTCTGTGAACTGAGAATATACTTCAACTATACAATGCACTGGTACAACGTGACCTCTGCAGTACTGTAAGAAAGCTATTGAAAAGGTAAGTTCAAATGCATTTTGAATACGTGTTAGATGCATTTTAGGATTTACCTGCATGCTAATATTTACAAGGTGTTAGGTCTAGATACACAAAATGTATCCATGTACACTTACTTTTTGGTTTGGTACCTAACCTACATGCCACTTTCTATTTTAATATGCTTTTCTTTTTCTCTTGTGCTTTCAAACAGCCGTGGCTTGACAACAAGCACAGTGTGTTTGGACGGGTGACTAAAGGAATGGAAGTTGTTCAGAGAATCTCAAATGTCAAAGTCAATCCCAAAACTGACAAACCCTATGAGGATATCAGCATCATTAATATAACAGTAAAATAAGTCAGGCATTGAAGGTTCCAGCTTAAGCAGAAAAAACCTGAGCATATGGGACCCAGAAAAGGACCTAGGAAGAACAAACATTTTTGGTAGTTCCTTGATATAGAAAATACCAGGATGGAGCAAATCACCACTTCTACTATTTTTAATAGTGCCCTAATTCTGTATTTCTAGTAACTTTGTATTTTAAAGTAAAAACATCTGCATGTTTCTTAGAAAGTCTACTGTCTTTCTTGCATCTCTTCTATGCAAAATTAAAGATAAAACTCCTTACCATGTCCCATGATAGTGTTTATAACTTTTTCATGTTTATTTGCATCTTTCATATTTAATTAATCTGTTTCACAGTATTGGAATCTTTGACAAAGGAAAAGGTTAGAAATACTAAGTTGAGTGAACTTCTTAATCCTTTGTATGTGTATGAAAAATTAGATTAAGTTCAAGAGCAATGATCAGCTCTTGATCAGCCAGTGCATAAAGTCTTATGCAATTTGTTTGATTTTTCCAGTTTTTGTTTGTTTGGGGTTTTTTTCAGTGTTTGCTTTCTCTTTATTTTATCCTAGTGAGTCTTTTTTTCTGGCTTCATTTTTAGCCAGTCCTATAACCATTACTGCTTCTACTGAAATAGTTTAAAATAAATCAAGTATGATAATCATGTGAACTAAGCTTTGCATCAGCTGTTTCTGATGGAGTTACAGAACAAAATCTAAGCATCATTAATGCTGAAAATACCCCTGGTAAGGTCAGTAAGTCAAACATTAACCCAGCAACACCACCATCTTTACCATTAAACCATGTCCCCAGGTTTATCCATGTTTTTTGAACACTTCCAGGGATGGTGACTCCACCACTTCTCTAAGCGCTCTATTCCAATACCTGATCCCCTTTCTGTGATAAAATTATAAAATTTTTCCTAATAGCCAATGGTGGTCTGAGGCCATTTCCTCTTGTCCTGTCAGGAGTTAGCTGGGAGCAGACCAACACCCACCTCACTACATTGTCCTTTCAGGCAATTGCAAAGATTGATAAGGTCTCCCTTGAGCCTCCTTTTCTTAGCTATTCCTCACAGGACTTGTGCTCCCGACCCTTCACCAGTACCTCAATGTCCTTTATGAATTGAGAGGCCCAGAAATGGACACAGCACTCGAGCTGTGGCCTCCCCAGTGCCCAGGACAGGGGGACAATCCCTGCCCTGGCCCTGCTGCCCACACCATTGCTGATCCAGGCCAGGATGCCATTGGCCTTCTTGGCCACCTGGGCACACCCTGGCTCATGTCCAGCTGCTGTCACCAGCACCCCCAGGGCCTTTCCAGCCACTCTGCCCCAGCCTGTGGCACTGCCTGGGGCTGTTGTGACCCAAGGGCAGGACCCAGCACTGGGCCTTGCTGAACCTCACACCATTGGCCTCAGCCCATGGTCCAGCCTGTCCAGATCCCTCTGCAGAGCCTTCCTGCCCTCCAGGACATCAACACTCCCACCCAGCTGGGTGTCACCTGCCAACCAACAGGCAATTCCTTTGTCCAAGTCATCAATAAAGGTTTTAAGCGAGACTGGCCCCAGTCCTGAGCTCTGGGTAACACCATCTGTGACTGGCCACCAGTTGAAGGTAACTCCACTCACCACCACTCCTGGGGCCCAGCCATCCAGAGTTTTTAACCACGAACTGTTCACCTGTCCAAGCCAGGAGCAGCCGGCTTCTCCAGGGGAAAGCAGTGGGAGACAGTGTCAAAGGCTTTAGTGAAGTGCAAGCAGACAACACCCACAGGCCTTTCTCATCCACTAAGTGTGTCACACTGCCATAGAGAGATCAGGCCTGTCAAGCAGGACCTGCAGTTCACAAATCTGCGCTGGCTGGGCCCCAAAACCCCGACTGTTTTGTACATGATGACACTCAGGATGAGCAGCTCCATGATCTTCTATGGCAACAAGGTTAGACTGACCTGTAGTTGCCTCAATCCATCTTCTGACCCTTCTTGTAGATAGGTGTTAGAGTTGCCAGCTTCTAGAAACCCCGCCATCAGCCAAGACTGTTGGTAAATGATTTGAGTATCTTCTTGGTGTCTTAAAATGTTTTAAAGCTCTTCCAACCTTAGTGCATCTCATCTGATCCCACAGACTTGCAGCTAAGTGGTCTTGCAAGTACTAACCATTTCTTCTTGAATTATAAGGGCTTCATTTTGCTTCTCATCCCTGTCTTCCACTTCAGGAGACTGCATAGTCTGAATAAGAACTCTGGTCTTAACTGTTAAAAACTGAGACAAAGAAGCATTAAGTACTTCAGAATTGTTTTATCCTTTGTCACTGTTTCCCTCTGCATGCATCAATGGAGATTCTCACTGGCCCTGATTTTGGTGCTGGTGTATTTGCAAAAACATTTTTGTTGTCTTTTTCACCAGTATTCAGATCAAGTTCTAGCTGGGCTTTGGCCCTTCTGATTTTCTCTCTGCATAACTTCACAGCATCCTTGTAGTCCTGCTGAGCTGCCTGCCCCTTCTTCCAGAGGTTATAAAACCTCCCCATGTTCCAACATGGGGAGATTGAGCCACGCTGACCTCCTTTCCCACTGACTCATCTTTTGGCACCTGGAGAGACCCTGCTCTTGCACCGCTAGCTAGGATTTGCTTCTGCCTTCCTGAACTCCACTGCCCTTAAGGACTCCACCTCCTACAGGACTCTCTCAAGTCACTTCCTAAACAGGCCCTAGTCTGCCCTCTGAAAGTCCAAGGTGTCAGAGCTGCTGACCTCTATCCTTACTTCTCCAAGAAGCAAAACCTTCTTTTGTGATCACTTTTCCCAAGACTGCCTCCAAACATAACATCACTCACCCATCTTTGTTCACTGTTCACAAACAGCAGGTTCACACTGAAAAAACAGACTTCTCAAGCTATTGTGAATCTGGTTCAATAGGGTCCTGTTACTATGCTGTTTAGTTAAATCTACTCTATAAACAGTAACAGTAATCATGGCTGTTTATGTTCACACACCACTGCACTCAAAAAAGTCTTGGGAGTTTACAGTTCTGGTAACTTAATTTATGAATTGAGATAGGATGCATGATAACCAAATTCATTCCCTCAAAAGTTGCTGCTACCACCAGGAAGTTTATCTTTAATCAGAAACAGGATCAGTAAGAAAAATTCTACAGGAAGTTAAATGCAGCACACCTCTATTTTGAGATGACCTTGTAAAAAATGTCAAAACAAAAAGGCAAGTTTATTAAAATTAGGTCTCAAGGTTTTACATACTTTTATTGAAAAGAAATTATTTTCTAGGCAATGCAAATTGCAGCAGCTCATGAAAAATTTTTCTACTAGAAGAGCCTTTTCTTTAAAGGAATCTTTACATAACATCCACATCTACTCAACAGTCTCAGAACCAGACCTTCATAGTCCACAATAATTTTGAAGATAGAATACAGAAACAGTGATAAAACATGACTGTTCAGTTAGCCTAGACATACTATTTTTGAGATAAGGCTCTTTAAAGAAAGCCACAACACACTCACTGGATGTTGTATTTACTCAATTTCAAAATTACATCGAAATCCTTTGAAACGTTAATTCAGTCTTTCTAAATAGTTAGTAATACTTTAGTGAGTTCTAGTTGAAGAAATATTCCAATTACATATTCCATAAGTCAGTACACTAAAAACTAAAGATCAGTAAAACTGATAAAACAAGCTTAAATTACAACTGAAGCAGTTTATATGTTGTATTAATGTGTAATACGAATAAACCTCTTAGTGTACTCTACACTGAAGAGTTCACAGACAAATGCAACACTTTCACATTTACTTCAAGTCATCTTAAATAAATTCAATTTAAAAACACTTTCATGGTAGCATTCCACGTGTCACAAGCAATCACTTGTACTCAAAAATATGCATGAGTGAGAATTTTTCCTCTGCCCTCAAATGTAATGTTACATAAAATACAAACTAGTCACCTTGAACACTTTGAAGTAGAACTATACTGAGCAGCATGTGTAACTGAAGCCTAAGCCAGCTAAAATAAAACTAAATCGGGATTCTTCTAAAGAATGTATGTCTTCTGCTAAAAATATTCCAGGAAAAGGTATCTACTGTACTTAGCAGAACTTGTTCGTATTTCAAAACGAGCTGTGAAGGGAAAGTCAGCCCTAACTAGGTCAGGGGTTGGTCTGCAGTACAGGCTAAGCAGATGCTCAAGTCACAGCCACCAACTGTGTATTGTGCAAGAAGTTACAGGCTGGGAAGGATGAACAATTTTAAGTTTGGTATATGCAAAAACCCCACCTTTCACTCCATTATAAACTATTTCCAAATTTATCAGGTACTAAAGAAAGAGTAAATACTCCATCTCAGTACCTGTACATGTGCAGGAAAAGACCACTTCACAAACATTAAACTACTTTAAAGCTTAGTGTTCCTTCAGGTATTATTCAAGTCATTAGACTTGCTGAATCTGAAGCTGCAATTAACATAATGTACCTGAAATTTAAATAACAAGAATACTACAAGTGTCATTATAAGGAAGTAGCTACATTTACTGCTTCCTATAGAAGAAAAGTGCAAACAGACTAATTTATTTGTTTATACATTCTTGGCTTTACCTAAGGTATGTAGTAGGAAAACAACATAAAATTCCTAATTCCTATTTCCTAAAATACAAGGAAAGCAAAGCCTCAGATAATGGGATATTCTTTCTTTGCTAGGTGAGGTTCAGAGCTCTCAGAGGTAAACACTTTTTAGTGTGGCAAAAATATCTCCACGTCGGTGGAACAACACTGTTCACTTGCAGTGTCTAGTTCTCCTGATTCATCTCTACTCCAGTAAGAAAAGTGGTGATACAGAATTTTGATCTGCTGCTCACAGTTGTTGTAGCTCCTCTACCAACATGAAGAGGGTCCACAGCATGGCTTCTTCAGTTGGCAGTGGCCATGAAGAAAAGAAGAGAAGAAGATTCTGGTGTGCATACCAGACAGATAAAATTGTTCACAGAGTTGCGTGTCCAGCAGAAAAAGAGGTATCACTAAGTCATTGCAACCTTTCCTAAATTTAAACAGCACTACACCCATATTTCATGGGTTTGTGAATGAGTAATCTTCAAAAATAGAGGCATTGGTGACAGTTCTGTGTAGAATATACGTAAAAACTGAGTATCTAATGATGGAAGGTTTGTATCACATTTTACCATCTGCTCTTCTAAAGACTTAAAATAAGTGTACACTGGTTTTACACTGTGTTATTAAATATTTTAAGGCCACGACCTTAAATCAGGAATCATGACTTCTACATAAAAGCACATAGCTGGACTGACCTTACACTACACTACTTCTTTAAGAAGTTGGGGTTTTTAAAATTTAATTTGATTTCTTGAGGAGTAAACCTAATCTCTAAAGGCAGAGTATATCCCCAAGTACGTACAAAATACTTTCACGTCAGTATCACCATAGTATGTCCATAAATAATTCAGCATGAAAACCCAACTAACTCCTGCCCCTAAAATATAAAACAAGTTGCTACACAATGCCACAGCCCCTTTGCTCTGCAACACTTTTCTCCATTCTGACTTTTCTTTGTGAAGTTATGCTGCCTTCCTGTAACAAACAAGGAGGTTAGTAAACAATAAGGGAAGCATTTTCTTTCCATGGTATAGCTGCATGTAAGTTTCAATGCCACCTTTATATTTATGGACTCTTCTGATATTAAAGAGTAGAAACATTGGTTTCTAGCTAATAGAGCTGGCTATTCTAATAAACTTGAGGTGGATTTTGGAATAGTTTCATGGGAAAGTATATCTAAACTACTTAGAATTTTTGTAACACCAATTAACTACTGTAACCTCATTATAATTATTACATGAAACCCAGTGCATATCTTATCAGGGAAAAAATTTAAATTGTAACAATATCACAAGAAGGAATTTCAAGGCATTCTTGTAACATTCTTCCATTCCCACTAAATGTAAATGTATTAACTTTCAAAATCACTATAATGACACAAGTTTACTGAACCAATTATCCAATCTAGGATGAAGGCTGTATTTTTTGCAACCATCAACTTAAATAAAGAACCCTCTTCAGAGAGCAGACCTGGTTCGTGCAAACAAAACGAAACCATTAACTACAGCATTAAATTGCAGACAAAGTAAAGCTAAGCCACATCCAGGACACCAGCAGCCACCAGCTGCCTTGAAAGCCAGTCCAATCCTTCATAAAGTCCTGTACCACTTCGGGCATCACAACCCTGAATATACCAGCTACGGCCACAGCAGAGTTTGTGGAGACTCAATAGTTCTGTGATTTCTTCCACTGGAAGAGCACCTGCTACATCCTGCAAGAGAATCAGATAGAAAGACTCAATAATTCTTCTGTATTATGTTTGAAGCCATTTTATTTGCTTAGACTGAAGCTACAGATCACAAACCAGCTCTTCAAACACAACAGACAAATCAAACAGTTAAGCATTTAACTGATTGAACTGGTTGTTCAATCTAGTAAGCACGGTTAGCACCAACATTTACTTGACCAGCATTACACATAAGTAAAATACACACATTTTATGCTTTCCACATTAGCACCCTCTACCCACAGCAGAGGGTCCAGAAGGTTGGAATTTAACAGACAAGCTGAGAAAGAGAGTAAAACTCAAATCACAAGTACCTGTTTATTAGCAAAGATCAAGAGCAAGGCATCCCGCAATTCCTTCTCTGTTAATAATTTTGCAAGTTCACTGTAAGCTTCACTGACCCTGTCTCTGTGACTGCTATCAACAACAAACACCACCGCTATAAAAGAGGAAGAGAAATGTTTTGCACATATTCAAATACAAACTGCAAAATTAAGTTTCAACTTACACAATTCCTTTATTCTAGAAGCTTTCTATGTGAGGTTTCTCAGCAGTACACAACTTCAATTTTAAATCCAGGATGACTGAGAAATTCCTTACATACTTCTGTATTTTAAAGAGCAGTCTAGAATTCATCCTAAAACAGGTGAAAAAAACTAATTTTTTTTCCTAGTCTAAAAAGGCCATGATATTTTAACTACTTAGGTCTAAAACCAGATTTACTATGCCTGGATTAAGTATCTCAGTTGAAACCATTTCTTGATCCATTTATATTCCATTAACTCCCATATGGCTGTTTCAGTTTCTCTTAATGGGCTGTAATATTCACAGGTTCAGCCAAATCAGCACAGCTTGCTTCAGCTACAGACTACACAATCCAGAGAAGATGGCCAAGGACCCAACATAGCAGCACTAGATTTTACTATCCACTAGAGAGTAACTAAGATGCCAGAAATACTGAAGAGTCAAGGGGGCAGAGGACAGAATTTAAAATCAAGCGGTTTGTGTTAAAAAAACCCAACACCAAAATTAAATATAACCTAAGTAGTTCTTTAGCAGTGTAATTGCTTAACTTTCTCTCTAAGATGCAGTTCCAAGGCAGGCATGATTCCATACTTCACACAGTATTTTTTAAGGGACAACAGAAATTCCAAAACACAATTTTTAAAAGATGAGTAATTTAAAATGTTAAAAGTTTGCATTTAAGGCTGCAATAAGGCACCAAGCAGAGCACATGAGCTTGTGTTGGTAATTCCTAAGTATTTTAGATAATTGTGAATGAATCAATCAAGAGGAATTTCTTTCTGAACTAGAAAAAACCTATGGAGGATTTACGAAAGGACAACATAAATTTTTAAGTAGCCACTGTATACATCAATGTTTTCAGACTCAATAATCTAGACTATAATCAGATACTACAGCGCAATAGCAAGTCAGAAGTTACACAACTTCATTGAACTTTTTAAGTTGCTATCTAAAGGCTCCTAAAAGCTGAGTATTTTCAAGTGCTATTTATATTTCATACCTGGCAAGTACTGCTTTTCACTATGCAGACTTTGGGACGCTGTACCTTGTCTGTTGTCAGCTAGAACCAATTTAACCGAGGTTCTAATTTTGTTTGGCTCCATGAACTGTCTGACAGATTTATGGAGAATGCACCTTTATCATGCAGTAGACACTCTGACCAACTGGATTAAAATTTATTAGCTCATGAATCTAACAGCTGTACTTTGCATTAGATGAACAACTTTCAACTGTCATAAATTATTTCTATTAATAATCTTTCTGGCTTTGAAACACAAGCTAGAAGAGAAAATGCATTTTAAGAGCTGTATCAGTATTACCTTGCGTATTGAGATAATAATGTTTCCACAAAGGCCTCAATTTGTGCTTTCCTCCTACATCCCAAATTGTAAACTTTAAATTCTTGTATTCTACTGTTTCAACGTTAAAACCTGGAATGAAAATATTTAAGTTTTACAGTCCTGCTTTGTATGAATATAAAATAACCAAAATCAGTGGATAAATCAAACATTCGGAAAAGTCATTAATAAATTATAGCTACTAACCTATTGTTGGAATTGGCTGCATGAATTCATCTTGCTTTAACTTAAACAAAATAGTTGTTTTGCCAGCTCCATCTAATCCTAAAGTAACAACCCGAATTTCCATTTTTGGTCCAATATGTACCCTGTTGTCCTGGAAGAAACAAAATACATAAAACAACAGCAAATTTCAGAAATTCAATCTAGAAAACTCTATTGTTTAAAACATGTATTTTGTCACCTTTTCTAAAATGATTAAATGGATGGTTTCCCAAAGTACAAGGCATAATTATCAATCACCTCCAGCAATAATAGAAACAAAAATATCAAATAAGCTCTAAAATAAACCTGTAACTTCTACCTGACCTGAGTTACCACATGTCTTTTAAAGGTCAGCCAGCTTCATGACAGTGTGTCTGTATTTGATAAAATTTCAAATTCTTTCATCATTCTTGGCTGAGACCATGTGAGGAATTGTTTGAAGCAATCAATTAGAGTTCTATGAGCAGGTAACTCTTTTTTTTTTCCCCACTTTATTAATGCCTCCGCCTAGAGAACGACTTCCTTGCTGGAGGTTCCATAGCTTTACTTCTTCATCCTAAGCCTCTTCTAATCCTTTCCAACAACATTATCAGCACTAAGCAGTAATCTGAGATAGTAGAAAAAAAGCAAACACTCCCACCAAGTTTTGCTTGGAGACAAGAAATGAGAATCAACTTCCCTATTTGTAGTTTACACCAAGCTATTGTTAAGTATTGAAGGAGATGACGCTTACAATGTGATTAAATGGCAAAGCATAATAAATTCTAAAATAAACACATAGGCTGAGATTAATATATTTTCCTGAAACACTGGTACTGAAGTACTTAGAATTGCTATTTTGATGAACCACTAGGGTTTCAAACACCAGAACTATGTGGCAGTATATTTATTTTCTTGCAAAATCCAGACAGCATTGTGCCTACTGCACACAGCCTCTCATTTTTTCTTACAGGAAGAAATACTAGAGTGCAAAAACTCTACGTCTCCTGGTAAAAGACCAACATGTCGACAGTGTTACAGGATGTACAAACATCTACATCACATGATGTGAGATATCTATTTGTATTTCTATATACACACAGATATACACATAGGATCCATTCTATATCTGGATATATTGTCATTATGACAAGCAACTGGATTCTTCTTTCTATCATGGAAGAAGTAGCATACTTTCAGAATAATCAATATAATTCAATGACCTTATGCTACCACAATCCTTGAAAAGAGTAAAAATACCTTAAGAAACTGCTTCCTAATAAAAAAAAATTAAAAACATAATTATGCAATACCACAATGCAAAAGGTCAGCAACAACTTGATTGTAAGTGTAAAAGCCAGATAAAGGTTCATCTCACCAAATATGCTGTCAGAAACTAGGCAAAAATGGACATGAAAGTAAGAAATAAGGAAAGTACATAGTAATAACTCTTCGAAATAACTTCCCTGTGCTTAATAGCTTGCAGCTCATGGATTTCCTAAGCCAACAGTGAAGTTTCTTCAACTAGGAGATCTCAATGCATTATTCACCTATGAAATTGTCTGCTTGCTGCTTGAAACCTAAAAGGGCCCAGATCATCCTTATCATAGAACTCCACAGACTACCTATTCAAAATGAAATCAAATACTTCATTTGAATCTGTGAAATGAGCTTGTATAAGCTCAGCAGGTTCAGTACTACTATTACACAAGACAGATGCTCCAAAACCAAAAGACTATTTGAGAACTGGAAAATAAAACATTGAGACTTAACTGCTTTTTTAATAAATTTCATCTAAGTTCTAGATATTTGGAGTCAGAGCTGAAACTCAGTGACAACACTGCAACATGATTATCAGAATAGGCTGTCTCTGGAAAAGAACTTGTGGGCAGATTTTTGACAAGCACACCAATAGCAAAGGTGAAGAGAAAGAGAAAAAAAAAAAACCCGTGAAGTATGCACAAGGCTCTGAAGAGTCTAAAAAATGCCATGTCTCCAGCAGTCTTTTTACACTCAAACTTCAGTTTCGATTTTATCCAAAATTTCTGTCAGTGAACCTCCCCAATTCTTCTATGCACCTGAAAGGAAGAAGAAAAAGCCACAGCTCTATAAAGAGCTAGTCAGTTTACAGGTTTCTGGCAGGAGGCAGCACCCTGGCTATGGGCAGAGCTTGCTGACAGTGAGCCAGTCTGACAATCCTCTCATAGCTCCACCAGAAGCACCAGCTCCCATGACTGGAGGGAAGAGGCAGTACAACTTAAATCATCAGGGAAATGAAGGAGATGAGTGATGCTGTAAAATTCAGCCATCCTGTTGCATTTAAACCTTTCTCTAAGGTTTAGAATGAAAACAGGTTGTTCTCAGTATGTTTATTCCCTCCTTCTCAGAAGGAATCAAAATATGTCATGGATACAAATTTCCATTTCTTGCACAAGTAGTTCTGTCACTTCAAAACAAAAACATTGCAAGAAAAGCTGCTATTCAGAAAACAATGTGTAGCATTTACAATATGAGTCAGTAATAATGGACTATTCACGGTAACAACTAGAATTGACATAAAAAAGTCTCTCTTGGTCAATTATATCTGCACCTTCAACTAAAATGTTGCTTAAAAAAATGACAAATAAAACCTTTGTGTCTGTATTTCTGACAGCTGCATAACTTGATGGCATACTTAAAAACAGGTAACCTTAGACTTCTGTTTGAAATAAAACTTGTTTTCTTAAATCTCAGTACAGAAAGTGTAGATGAAAAGTCCACAACTGTGATCTCTTCAGTTTTTTATTCTTGACTTCTTCTTTTCTATCCTTGACTTTCAAAGAAATTTGATGAGGCAAAAGCTCTCTGTACAGATTTACTTAATAGTATCTTAAAGTGCTTTCCCTCTGATAGAATACTGTCTTCTCAGATAGTCTTGATCTTGGTAAGGCTTAGCAGTTGCCCATAATTAGTTTAACATCATAATGGAAATTTATCTGTCAATGTCAGCCACTGTTTCCTTCATAGTTTTCTCTCTCTACAGCATGCACATACATATATTTATGATGACCAAATGCTTTTCTTGTATATAATGTTCTACAGTCACTGCACTAATTTGTTAGTGGAGGATCATGCTCCTGGGTGAGGAGCCATTTACTTGCCACCAAAGTAAGTACATGACAACATCTCAACCAGAATTCTCCAAATTCTCCCTTCAGAGCTTTGTACATGGCATTTCCCTAGCTGGTTTAGGAAGAGGCAATGACACCATGCCTGTTTTTTTGTATCATCAGTGAAACAAAAAAACATATGTAGGATTTACTCACTTGATTTCAAGAATGAAAAGGACTTCTCCCTCCCCTCCTTTAACCTTCATAACTTTGACTGGACAGTAAATGTTCCTCTGATCTGGTACTATCTGAAATGTTTTTTTCCATTTTATAACAGATGCAGCCTTCAGTGTATGCCAGCTCCTGAGAGACACCTTTCTAGTAATATAATCAAGTTTACAGTTTTTTATCTGAAGATTTTATTTCCGCTTGATATCTGTTGCCAGGTCACGGTCGTTCATATACAACAACTCTCACTGCAAGTCACAATGGTGGCCAGCCACATAACAGTAATTTAAAAACACATTGTCAAGAAAGAGAACATTAAGCTTTATCAGGTATGAGGAAACAAAAAGTAAGAGACTGAAGGAATTACTTTCACCTGATTTTTTCATAGCTGCTGCTGTTTTTGTGAAAAATTACACTTGCTTTAGCACTTTTGAAATTCAGAAATTAATCTTCAGAAGACTACATAAAAATACAAACTGTTGCAACAGAAAATCACGTCTTCTGGGTCCCCCAAGCCTATTTTAGGCGTCCTGTAACACCTTAGCTGGCTTCTATAATTTTTCTTCCAAATGCTCAGAAATTCACAATCAGTATTTTCCCAGTCAGATAAATAGCTCTGAAAGCCAAAACCAGACTTTCAAAATACCCCACTGACTCAGCAATTCTTCATCTGCAAAATGTGATAACTGCTTCATTTATAGAACAATGAAGGTTTGCAGAAAAGGTTTCCTCGGCCCTACCAGCTCTGGTCTCTACTGAATAGGAAAGAGACAGGCAGAAGTGAAAATGTTGCATTAACATGGAAATTCAAATATACTGAGGTTACAAAATCAATTATTCTGAAGAAATTTAATTTCTCTAGTCAGCAAGAACAGACATAGAATCCCTATGGAAGCATTCATTTCCTTACAGTGAATGTTTCAGCAACTACAGTTAAATTCTCATTTTTGTCTCAGCAAGAACAGATCCTCTTCCTCTTACATCCACTCAGAACCAAAAACCCAAAAATCAGAGTACTTCTTGAGTTTCAAACTTATTTACTTTCCTGTGAGGAAAGTATCATGAACAATAAATGCCATATAAATACACCAAATAGAAGTACCATTATCCAACTTTGAATAATTTCATCCCTTTCAAAGAAAGTGGTATTGAAATTATATTGAAGCAATAAAACCCAAACCTACGTAGAAGATGAACCACATCTAAGCTAAGCTATCAGTGAATACAAAGCAACTGTAAAACAAATGACTGTTTAATGAACTGAAAGAAGTACATTTGTTTAAACATTATAAACTGAAAGTCATAATAGTAGCACTGCATTTAAAAGAGGTAAGCAATTTTCAGAAAATAATCATGTATGTTTCCAAAGAAAAGTGTTTCTAGAACTCACAAATGCTATCCAACATTTAAAAGAAAACAGCTCATGTTCAAACAAAGTTACTGATATGGTCAACATCAGAACATTTCTCACCCTAATTACAGCAGCACAATGGTTTGTTGCTCAAATAACAGATTGCACTCATTAGGTGAAAAGACACTGTGGCTCTAACTGATACTGAATTGCCTCAACTTGTTGCAACAAATACAGCATCATAGAATACATATATTATTCCTGGTTTATTTTAATTAAATTTGTGACTTCATAAACTGGATAGCTCTACTTCCATGAGATTAAGAATACCTTTGTAAAAGTGACAGGTATGCTAGCATCCAGCTGTACATGATCTGCAAGTTCTGTAAACTGTTGCTGCTGTTTCTGTAATGTCTCTAGCAATCTTGTAATTTCCTGTTTGGCCAACACTACTCTGCAGTCATCCTAAACAGACAAAGAAAAAAAAAAAGTGTCTTTCCTTTAGTTATTTACTTAAAAATACACCAAATACAATATAAATAAGATTGCTAAAAAGAAGGCATTTTAAATAGAAGTACTCTACCTCAAGAAATTAACATTTACAAAATAGATTTATTTACAACTGCAATACAAATATAAATATCTTAACAGTCTTCCTTAACACTAATAGATACTAAATATGTTTTGTAGGTTAAAAAAACCCAACAAACTTTCTTTCTGAGCCACCTAGGAGTAATATAAATTATTAGAAACAATAATAACAATGTGACATAAAGAGTATTTATATTTTTCTTATATAATTCAAACAGATGAAATAGAGCAACTATTTTGCAGCATATAGCAACACACTTAAGAGGAAAATATTAGTATCCACCCATTCACGAATCAGAACATTTGTACAGTTAAACCTGACTAAACAACCAAACCAAAGCTCTAAACAAATCTGGAAAAAAGAAGTACAAGGAACACATTGATAAAATAGCTTCTCAGTTTACTAATTGCTACACATACTATTTACTTTTTCCTATCACTAAACTGAATGAATAAGGAATCAATCTCAAACTCTCGCACAATCACTTTCTTGATACATTTAAGATGTTGAATTACCCATGTAATGAAAGTCATTTAATAGTACCACATATTTTCCTACCAGCCATCTATGACAACTGGCTTCAAACATCTATACTTGTAACTGCAACTGTAAAATCCTTCCAATAAAATCTGTAGGGCTTTTTTTTGCTTGTCTTGTCTTGCCTTCCCATTAACCTCACATATATCAGAATATACTCCAGAAAAGTCATGCCACAGGGTTTCCAGTAACTGGAGGACTCTACACTTTTACTGATTATCTTTGCCTAACACTCCTTTTAATGAATACTTAATTCTCATGTTATATCATGATTATTTTAATCTTATAAGAAAATAATGCAGAATACCATCTAATCACTTTTTTATAGTCTAAATTTGTAGTTCCATGTATTGTGCCATATGCTACAGCTCACTTGCCAACCTACCTGTTGTAGGGTCTTTTCACAGTGAAGGCAAGCTGTTGAAACCTGTGACAGGAGGATGGTCATGTCTTCTTGCTGTTGCCTAAGCCAAATCAACTTCTCTCTCACATGAGCATCAACAACACTAAGAGCCATTTCCTCCTGACGACAAAGGGTTTCATGAAGATCAGAAAAATAGGCTCGGACACACGAGCGAGCATTCTCTGCAGTTCCTGGTACCTGGAGTATTGCAGCAAGGAGATCCAAGAGAGTCAGGACACCAGTTGATTCCAGAACCAAATTTTCAATTTTATTCCAGATTCTAATTTATTTTCACATCTGCTTGGGTACATCACAGTTCAAGATCCAGTTAGGGTTGATATGACTTTCTGTATAAAACCAAAACACTTCTAGAAGTTATTCCTATAACAAAGTAGCCCATTTGTACGTATAGACACCTTACTAAAAATGACCAGGAAAACAAACCTCAATAGTATTATATCACCTGAGAACACATACAGTCTGTACACTAGCCGTTATACAACTTTTCCCACTGTGTTTATATTTTCATGTAGCCTAAAAACGTTGTAACTCTCAAGTTCCCATCTATCTGCTGACCTAAGCCTCAATATTGACTTGCCACATAAAAGACCTTAAAGTCTTGTCCTACAAAAGCCACACATAATTTTCAAAGAAAGTACTTATCCTGGTTACTACAGAAAAACAAATAACGTGCATGAGGGGGAAATAAAAATTTTGAAAGAGCATACATGTTCAGTATGGGCCATTCCAATTCCATCTTCAACTATTTGTTCTCCTCCTTCTATATGCTGAACAATTCCAACTAATTTTCTGGAATAATCTGAGATTTCTTCTGTGAAAGTTCTTATACAGTGAGCCATGTCTAAAATGGATGCACGGATCTGGTTCGCTGCTGGTTCCAGGACAGAATGCTATTAATTAAAAGCAACATATTAAGCATCAATCATAATGATCTTCCTTAATAATCTTTTCTATTTTATTATATATTTAATATACACACGCAAGTATATCGGCATATTTACACGTACATATAGTAAAGCCAAATAAGAAGTTAAAACCATTTTACAATTTAAAATATAGTCAGAACTCACAGATTATACTGCAATTAAATCAGACATTTAGCAATTATACAAGTAAATTAAACTTTGCCTCTTTATCATAATTTATTATAAAAAAGGGCAGTTAGATTGCACCAGTGATAATGCAGAATACCATCTAATCACTTGATGAGTATGTAGTGTCTGAATTATGAAAACAGCTTTTAAAACTGGTGGCCCAATGTTATGAGAAGTTCAGCAGATAAAGGGACTGTCCTTCTTCATATACATACACATATTATAAATTTCATATATATATATATATACACTAATTGAGTTATCTGAACTTTTTTTCTTTATTTTACCATGGCAACCATCCAACATGAAGGGAAAATGAAAGAATGGGATGAACACATTAAGAATCTATCCTTTCTTGACAATGTTTTGTACTTAATTGGACGAATAATTATGCAAGCCACCCCATGGCATGACTAGAAATTAATTATTAGGAGTACCTTATGACCTTGATGCTTTCCATATTCCTTGCAGACACAACACATGAGAGGACTCGCTTGACAGCCCTCTTCTAAACACACAAACTCGATGGCATGCACTTGGTGTTGGGAGCACATTGTCTTCTCGTGAGGCTTATCAGCAAGAGGTACACGCCTGTGCTTGGCTAGAGTCTTGGTAGAATGAGTAAGCTGGGAACAGTCTGCACACAGGTGAGTGGCACAAACAGTGCAATACACGGATGCAACATGGGCTTCATCTTCATCGCAACGAATGATACTCTAACAACAAAAAACAGGCAAAAATAAAGTGGGTAACACTTAATCCCAGTAACAGAGAAAAAAACAGAAGACTTGTCAACAATATAAGCTTTCTTTAAAAGCTATACACTAATAAACATTTGGACTACTTTGAAACTTGATTATAAGTTTCCAATACACTTTTTGAAAACAAAAGCTTGAAGTGCTCAGTGATTTTATAAATCCAAGCTTCAGTGCAAGTTGTAAAGGTTTGAAGGAGAAAAAGCAGTTATTTCCTCCAAAGCAGTTATTACAGAACAGAGAATTAGGTACAGAAGAACAAAACACCAACAATCAAAAAAATGCACTTAGCAAAGTTATCTAAATCTAGAATGGTACTGCAAGATATGCTGCACACCAGCTGTTAATACTGAAATGATAAAAGCAGCTAGTTTTGGTAGTGAAGTACTACATGATATAATCAAATGACTATAAAAGGCAGCTATTGACAAGAATGGCTGAAGTCTTTAGGAAGAATTCCTAAGGAATTTTAGAAAACTGTGCTCATAAAACTAAAACATCAAAATTAGTAACCTTTTCTAAAAATCCTAATGGCATAAAAAAAGGGGGGGAAATATTTATGTTTATTAATACTAGATTATTTTCTGCTTTATTAAATTACAAATTAGTATTTCATTACAAACAATTAATTGAAGCCTTAATATTAGATACCGGAAAAAAATAACAGTATTATTGGTGAAATTTAATTTGCAAAAAACTGATTTTCAATCTTTTTCCTGTTAGAGATAACTTCCAGCAAATGTAACTTATTTTCTTGGTTTTTGTTTAAAACTCAGTACCTCTCCAGACAGACCAATGCCTTCTTCAGCTGTCCCATACTGTCCAACAGGTCCATTCTGCAACCGTTCCAAAAGTTCCAACAAAGCAAAGTTCTTTTTCAATCCCCAGACACCAGAATCTCCTATTTTTGATAAGGAATTAAACAAAGGGGACAAGAGGAAGAAAAATCTCAAGCACATATCATTTTGAGAAATTCCACAAACTACAGTTGAGATTCAGACAAATATTACGTTATCTACATTAACAAAGTAAGAATCAAATAGCATTTCTTCTGCAAGCTCACTCCGTTTTCCTCCTTCCTTTGATCATTCAGCTATTTAATATTTATGCAGATTTTCCCTACTAAAATTATGTTAAGATTATTAAAAACTTAGACAAACTTAGTAAAAATATTTGTAAAATAATCTGCAATAGCGGACAATTAAAGAATACAGAGAACACACAAACACTGTGTATCATAAAAATTATTGTTTTCAGAGGTATAGTGAACATTTCTATTGTACTAATAGAAGCCAATGAAGAATTCCCTACTGAGAATTCCTTGTATCACAAGATAAAACACCAATTGCAGATCACATGCCAGCAAAATGTAAGAGTTAAAACAATATAAAGAAAACACAAGGTAGTACACTATTTGATAAAATAGAAGATCACTCATACTCCCTAGAGCAAAGCAGAAATCCATGTCTTCTACTCTAGATTTTGATTTTGTAGAAGTTAACGTGAAGCAATGACATGAGAAACAAAATCAGAACTGCATCCCAGTAACTGCTGCTAAATGTTAACTGTATAGGCCACAGAGCATATGAGGATCTTAGTGGTTGCTTC
The DNA here is from genome assembly GCA_013397245.1 of Thryothorus ludovicianus. Lineage (NCBI taxonomy): Eukaryota > Metazoa > Chordata > Aves > Passeriformes > Certhiidae > Thryothorus > Thryothorus ludovicianus. The sequence goes on from VZTB01018244.1 coordinate 40,288, forward strand.
CTCAAGGAATTGTGATCCCTCGACTTTTTTTCCAGCATAATTGTCATAAATTTAATGACATTTTCTCTGTTGCAAGGAAATGTTTAAGGACATTTTCTCTGTTTTCTCTCTGATCAAGAGATCAAGCATCATCTTTTAGCACTGGATCATTACATTTTAACTGTAACAAAATAAAAAAATTGTAGAGGTTGGGAGGACCCTCTTCAACACTTTACCAAAGTAACCTAGAATTGGTGGCCCAGGACCACACCCAAGTATCTTCTGAAGATCTCCAAGGAGGGAGATGCTATCACCTCTCTGGGCAAATTGTGGCAGAGCCTGGTTACTCTTACAGTCAAAATCGTTTCCTTATATTCAGACAAAACTTTTGCATTTCAGTTTGTGCACATAACACACCAGCTATCTACGTGAACTCATGGTAACAGTATTTCCCACATGTTTTCCCAGAGAGTCCAGACTACTCCAGTTGTCCCATGTTGTTTCCTAATTCCTAAATTATACTGCACTGTGACAGTCTGGTAGGAGTAAATGCCCTTCATCCTTCTGGAATTCAGTGTCATCTCACTGATCTTATACAGATATTAAATTTTACTTCTTTAATATGGAGGAGATTTATCAAACACTCCAGAGATTGTGATTTATCATTAGAATGAAAGTGCAGCTCTAAATGACTAGACAGTCAACAACTACACAGTTATGAGACGTATCCAGTTGGTAACCACAATGGACACCTCATTGCTTTTCATAGCTTCCAGTTTAACTTTCTACCCTAGTCCATCTTCCTCACAGTTTAAACTATAGACTGTAATACTCTATTTTGAATTTGGCCATTGAGAATTTATGTGCCTCACAGATTAAAGGCAATAAATGGATGATAATGTTCCTATAGCTATAAATGGGAACATTTTTAACTATTTTATCCTCCAACACTCTCAGTGGGTCTAAAAAACTGATAACTTGTTTTAAAAAAATATGCTTCCAGAAATGGGCCTATGAAAGCACTGCTTAGTAACTTTGAAGTTAGATATAAAGCAAGGTACTTTAAAAAGTCAGTGCTTTTAAAGTCAGCAATCTCTGCAGTTATCAGCTCTATGGTGGAAGCTTTCTCTGCTACAGAGAAGCATTGCATTGCCAACACCCAATCTAAGATTAGTGCATTCCACAAAATAAGCTGTGCAAACAAACAAAATATTTTGACTTTTATCTATCACAGATCTTGAGGGAGTCTACAGAAGATATGTTCAGTCCCTCCAAAATTACACTAAGCACCAGCAAAGTCATCTGCTTTGATATATTCTGATCTAAGAGCTCAGTAATTTTTTAGCTTGAGCACTCCTAGCAAAATCACTGTTTTTTTTCATAACACAGAACAAGGAAGAGTCACCTCTTATTACAAGCTGAAGAAATACAGAGCACTATATCCACTTTGAGAATTCAATTTACATCAAAACAGTTTGTAAACAGGATCTGGATTTGCTAAATATGTACTTAGACGGATTTACTCTTAGAAAACAAAACTGGCTATGCTGTTCCCTTCTAGGGTGTTTAGCACTTTCCCATAGCACACTAACTGTGCACAGCTTTCAGCTTCTACAGCATACAAAATAGTCACATTAACAGCACACCAATATGTCTGCTGATACTAATGTGGACCTTCCATTTTCAGATTAGCCACTAATCCAGATAGTCATTAATAGCCCAGTATAAATGGATGTACACGTACCAAAAGGATAAACCTACTTAAGCAAGAGATTATAGCTCCTAGCCTTTAAGCAAACATTGTCTTAGCCTGTAGGCAAACACTGGGTAAGGCTGAGAAAGGAACAAGCTATTCAGTCATTACAGGGTTTCTTACAAAAGTCTTTTCTTTCACAGGTTTTAATGTTTATTAAAAAAACCCTAGGCTCTAAGAGGTACTCTTCTCAGTTTTCAACATTGTATGTGATTTTAATCATGTTAGTTCTGTTCCATGTCTGGCAGGGAAGAGAAAGTCAAAACAACTAATTTACTGAATAGTAACCAAGAAGATCAGAAAAGATAAGTCTGTAGCTATTCTGTACTTCTTTTTTAGGCTCTTACTTTCTTTCTATTATGCACTGTGAGATTTGATAATACAAGTACTAGCAATTGTATAACATGCCCATCTTGGACACAGCTAAAAAACAAGCAAAGCTTACAGGCTAACTTTTAATCTACTAAAACAGAATTTTTAACCAGCAAGCATCCTATAAAACAGAGAATCACAAAATCTAGAGTTGGAAGGGACCTAAAAAGATCACTGAGTCCAACTCCTGGCCCTGCACACTGTTAACTTGAGAGCATCCTCCAAACGCTCCTTGAACCCTGGCACACTTGGTGCTGTGACCACTTCTCTGGGGAGCCTGTTCCAGTGCCCAACCACCCTCTGGGTGAAGAACCTTCTCCTAATATCCAACCTAAACCCCCTTGACAGAACTTCAGGCCATTTCCTTGGGTCCTGTCACTGCTCACCAGAGAGATGAGATCAATGCCTGCCCCTCCTCTTCCCCTTGTGAGGAAGTTGTGGCTGCAGTGGGGTCTCCCCTCAGTCTCCTCCAGGCTGAACACACCAAGTGACCTCAGTCACTCCTCACAGGCTTCCCCTCAAGGCCCTTCACTGTCTTCATTCCCTGCCCTGGACACTCTCTAGGACTGCCCTCCTTACACTGCAGCTCCAGAACTGCCCCCAGCACTCCAGGTGAGGCTGCCCCAGTGCAGAGCACAGCAGGACAATCCCCTCCCTTGCCTGGCTGCCCATGCTGTCCCTGGTGTCCCCAGGACAGGGTTGGCCCTCCTGGCTGCCAGGGCACTGCTGGCTCATGTTCAACTTGCCATCAGCCAGGACCCCCAGGTCCTTTCCATGGCACTGCTCTCCAGTCTCTCATTCCCCAGTCTGTCTGTACATCCAGGGCTGTCCCATCCCAGGGGCAGCACCTGGCCCTTTCCCTTACTTTGGAACTTCACATGGTTGGGGAGGACCCAGCCTTTCCAACAGGGCCTCCTGGCCTGGAGGGAGTCAACACCTCCTCCCAGATTTGTATCTTCTCTGAACTTCGTATCCCTCCCAGTCCTGCACCCAGTCATTTATGAAGATGTTGAAGAGCACAGAGCCCAAGGTGGAGCCCCGTGAAGCCCCCCTAGTGACAGTCACCATTCTGGTGTCACCCCATTCACTGTAACCCCTCGTGCCTGACCCATGAGCCAGCTGCTCTCCCATCACGTGATGTGTTTATCCAGCTGTGAGCTGGACATTTTGTACAGCAGGACACTGTGAGAGACAGTATCAAAACTGTACTGAAATCCAAAAAGATCATATCAACTGGCTTCCCCTGATCAGAAGATGGATTACCTTGTCATAAGTATTCTCATAAAAAAAAAGTCATGTCTCATTTCATTGGCATATATCATAAAGTTTACATATTTGCAAAAATGGGACTTTGTTCCTTTTTACTCTAAATCTATCTATAAAACTTCCAGGTACTTGACCTACACACATTCAACTCAACAGACCAAGCGTTTATTTTATATTAAAATAATTTAAAAAATCTTTTGTAAATACATCCATTTACTCTCTTGGACTTTACCTCAAATTCTGCTTTGATCACAAAGGTAAGAGAGTCTAGCAATCTCAACCAACAATGCCTACCAAGACTGTTTGTGCACATTACAAAAACCATTACACATTCTGACTGTCATCTCAAAAGAAGAAAAAGACATCAATAGCAGGAAATGTGTCAGCCAGGAAGGAGATTCTGACAGAGTGAAGATATTAAGACTGACTCCAGCTAACAATACAAATGTCAATTTCAAAACCATGAAGCTGGACAGCAAAAGTACTATAAACAATGAAAGGGATAAAGGAACAACTTTTGTCTAAATGTCAAAACAGATTTGAAAGAATGCTTAACTGTATTTTCTTGTACAGTATTTTTAAGTTTCAGCTTGGCACTCAAACACTAGCAAAGGCATGTATAAATCTAAGTAACACTGATTAGATGGATTCCATGAAGGATGCCACCACCTGCCTATCTCCAAAAAAAGGTTTTAATGATAGAAAATAATTTCAGCTCTGCAGTAATGGTAGATAGAGAGAAACACCAAAGCTATAAAACAGGCACATTTTTCCTAAAAATATCCTCGTCTGTGTATTTATTAAAAAAACCCAAACAAACAAAAAAAAAACCCTCAAAAAACCAGAACCCAACAGAAAAAAAAGAAAAAAAACAACCCACCAGCCAAAAATAACCAGTAATTCAACACAGGAAAAGAGAAAATAGTTTGCAAGAAATTACTTGCCTTTTCTCCCAAATCAACATACTTTAAGGAAAATCTTTGAGATAAGCCTCTTTTTCTACAGACACCATTTATGGGATTTTCCCCTATATAAACTGTCTGAATCAACAATCTCCGGAATATCTGATTTCAAAATTTTGATAATCAAACAAACTTTTCCACTGCATCTTTTTGGTTAAAAAAAGGTTAATCCAATTAAAGACAACAGTTCACATACCTTCAGCATGTACATACTCATTTAAAATTTTCAATTAGAAGATTAAACACAAGCAATTTCATTAAAGAATTCTCTAAAAACTGAACAAAAAAATCAATAATCTGTCTATTCTGCAATGCAGAATGGTTTGTGTAAGCTTTAGTCTTCTTTGTTCATTACAAAATATTTTCTTTTGTAACAAGATTCTATGAACTCTTAGAAAATTTTGCTAAGCATGCAATCAATATTTCAATTTTCAGCTGCAGAACATGTATTTTCAAAAATCCTGATTCACAAAGTACTTCTAATACTGGCTTCAAATACAGTTATATATAGAAAGAAGAGATAGCCCTGTAAATTTAAACCAAGAGTCCAATTCCAAAAAAATACAGCTATATCTACCCATATACAGTAGTATATGTACATATATATACCCAGTATTTATTTCAATATATTCCCAAGATTACTTAGGAAAACTTGGATGAATATAGTGTTAAGCACTTGAGTAATAAGAGCAAAGGAAAAAAACACAGGTTACCGTAGACCATCTAAAACTCTCCACAAAATCCAGTTACTGATTAAGAAACTGCAGCACAGGTAGCTTTATATCCTAATTTCAGAGCTTTTCTTTCAACAGAATTTCTTCTAGGCAGTGGTCTTATAATCAAGATTTAGATACTAAACAGCTCTCTGAGACTAGAGAACATTATTTCATTAAATTCATTAAATGGAAGAATGGCAATAGGGTGAACATGGAATTTTCTTACACCCTCAAAAGGACGGAAGTATGAAAAGTTTCCCCGGGCCCTGAGTTGTCCATCTCCACTCCTAAGCTCTAGAGCAAAACAGAACTACAAGCGCAGCAAATTTAACCAAAACCAGCAGCTACTAGGTGATTATAACAAGGTAGCAAACATACAGATGTTTTAAAGAGGGGCTACGACGCTGCACTCCACAAAACATCCAGGTTTTATATCCTAGAACCAGCAATACATCTCAAGGCTGTTGTGATATGGAAAGACTGAAAGTGCATATGATCTCTCCTGCCTCAGATCACCAGGCAGAACTTCTACTGACAGAGGTATTTTTATTTTCAAGCCGTTTTGCTAAGATTTTCTACCCATTACTTTTGTGAACAACTGTTGATCACAGTGCATTCTTCTTCCTTCTAGTGTTAGACAGCAGGATACAACTCTATTATCCTCAATATATAAGGATCCTGAAGCTTTTCATCCCTCTTCCTGACTGTAGGGGACTTGGAGGTCTAATAACATTTCACTGCATTTCATCAGAAGCACCTCAGAAAGATGAGAAAAAAGCCTGTAAATGCTTTTGTAAATCTTCATTTTCACCAAACATGATGATGCTGTTTAGTTCAGTCACTTGAGAAAGTTGTTGTCACGTTTGTAGGCAAGAACGATTTTATCGTAGTTTCCACAAATGGTGGATGGTTTAGTGAACCAAATTTTAAAAGTACCTTCTCCTGCATCCCTGCAAATAAGAAAGGCCAAGGACTCTCTGCTATTAAAGGGAAGAATCTTAAAATAGGGAAAATGAGTCAGCTCACCAAGACAGTCCAGCCTAAGGGTTTAAGGCACAGACCACTTATATTCAGAAACCAGCTTGCAAAGGAACTGGAGAAGTCAGCAACTGAGAACTGCTGCATCCAACCAGCAGCCAAGAACTGCTACATCCAAGAGTTGCATGTAGCCCACTGTTAGTGAACATCAGTGACATGTACCCTCTGCCATGTTACTGAAACAGGGTAATGTTATTCTGAAAGTGTTGTTAATCCTGGTACATCTCTGTCCCCAGCACTGATAGTGTATCTGACTGTTCCCAAACCTGAAAGAAGCCTATTTCAGCAGACCTGACCTGTAGGATGTGTCACACTGGGAGCTGTGTGCACATGAGAGCAGCTCCATGCGAGATGGCAAACAGGTGACGAGCTATGCAGTGACAACCACAAACCAGGTAACCAGGCAAAAGGGCTTGCCACCAAATATATCAGTACAGAGAGCTGAACTGATTATATCAGTGGAATAACTAGAACTAGAACTGAGAAATTTCATCTGGAAGAAAAGTAAATGGACTATTACACCAGAAACAACTCAAACATGGGCAAAAGAGTTGTACTACAAATAGCAGAGGCAGAATATTTTCCTGGAGATTATTGGCAAACAGATTCTGCAGAGTTTTTTGCAAGCAAAAAGAAATAGGTATGTATTGGTGTTAGTTGACACCTTTAGTGGATGTGTCAAAGGGTAAAGCTTACCCCTGTTGCACTAACACAGGAACGGTGGAAGTTTTTCTCAATTATATGATTCCAAAGGTTTGAAGATCTTTTGGGATTGGTCCCCCAGCGATCAGGGAAGTCAGTCAAATGTTGGGAATTTTTTGGGATCTGTAAATTCCCTACCTACCCCAGATGAGTGGTAAGGCTGACTGTGTGAGTAAAACCCTCAAAATAAAGATTAGTAAAATCTGTCAGAAACATCTGTGACACGGGTTCAAGCTGTGCCTATAGCCTTGCTGAGACACTGCATGCAGTCAAGGGAAAGACAGCTTGAGTCCTTATGAAATATTGCATGGCAGNGAACGGTGGAAGTTTTTCTCAATTATATGATTCCAAAGGTTTGAAGATCTTTTGGGATTGGTCCCCCAGCGATCAGGGAAGTCAGTCAAATGTTGGGAATTTTTTGGGATCTGTAAATTCCCTACCTACCCCAGATGAGTGGTAAGGCTGACTGTGTGAGTAAAACCCTCAAAATAAAGATTAGTAAAATCTGTCAGAAACATCTGTGACACGGGTTCAAGCTGTGCCTATAGCCTTGCTGAGACACTGCATGCAGTCAAGGGAAAGACAGCTTGAGTCCTTATGAAATATTGCATGGCAGGCCATACCAAATTGTGTATATTACGGTAGAAATCCATATGAGGGGGAAAAACTGATCTGCAAAAATATTTAACAACTTTTAATTTCCATTTTGCAGAATCTCCAGAGATTCATCATGTTATCCAGATAGGTAAGACTGGACACACCTGCCCATCTGTTCCAGCCTGAAGACCGAGTCTATGTTAAACAGAGAAACAGTAACTGTATAATCTACCGAGTCTATGTTAAACAGAGAAACAGTAACTGTATAAGCTATGTGGAAAGGGTCATTCCAAGTCCTGACTACCCTCACCAAAACCAGAGGTGCTGGCAAAGAACCCTAAATTCACTGCTCCAGAGTTAAGATGTCTGTTCCTGAGACAACCAGAAAACATAAACTGATATAAATTAGGATAATGTGCTTTAAAAACATAAACTGATATAAATTAGGATAATGTGCTTTAAACTGTTCTTTTATACTTCTATGTTCACAGTTGGTAACCATGATTCAAATTTGGCCCTAAAAATTTGCATGTAGCTCTAGTCCAAAATGTATCCAAAAACTCTTCATAAGAACAACTTGTCAGGAGGATGTTCGATATGAAAATTTAGCCTGGTAAGTTTTGCCCATAGATACAGATCAGGCCTGTGTCCATGGGGCTGTGGCAAAAGAGAAAGTCTCTTAATTTCCTATTAAACACAAAGTCATTAACACTGGCTGTTGTTCTTATGCAAATCAGAGTGAAAGAACTGCCAAGGATTTGGTTGAAATTTGAAAGCAAACTCAAATTCTACACCAGGTAGCTCTCAAAGGAGCTCACTGAACCTTGAGTATTCCTCAATACATTCACATCAAGGTTACCAAACTGAGCCTGGATAAAAAGCATTCATAGTAGCTGTAGTTCTAGCTGGCATCTGCTCAACAACTGATGTTGATGACTGATTGTATAAACTGGTGGTATGGTTAAATATGGAGTAGAGACTAAACAAGATGGAGTCTTGTTAGTCTCTAAAAAATCGAAGAATGATGTCGTTTAGGTTTTGTGGTTTTTTCTTTTATATATTCTCTGTATACTTCACACATATATTAGTAGCTCTGNCACACAGATATTAGTAGCTCTGTAGTCTATTGTATTAGAGACTAATTTTCCCAATACTTTCCCATGGCCTTTCGTTAAGCAGAAAGACAAAACAAATTCCAGCACTTCAAGCCCCCAGAGGTACAAGGCCCCCGGGCCATCTTGGTTCTTTTTGGGAACCAAGGCTGAGAACAACTCTTTGAGGTACATTCTCCTGGACAAAGTACACCCAGTGCTGAAGGGGGGCTCCAGAGAAGNCTTTTGTATTACTTCCTTACTAAAATTATCTCAAGTTTCATTTCCAGGTTGGGCAAAAAGGCAACAATAAAACACACCAAAAAAATATGATAGGACCCTTTCAGATGCCTGGGGAAAATTGCATAATGAAAACTAAGAAGCAACAAGCTCCCCATCACAACAAAAAAAGTAGTGGTCTTGAATAAAAATGTTTCGTAACAACAGGACTGAGTGTTGTACTCTAACAGTCTTCCTCTAAAAGCATAGTTTAAAAAATCTTGTGCAGCTGTACAGTCATAGGCAAAAAATAAAACAAACCATTACTCTTTTAACCACTGTACTAGACTGGCAGTTATTCATGATTCTCATACTTTCCCATCTCTCTCTGCCTAGAAAACAAACCCCTCTTTCATACAAGACTGATTCTTCTCCTGATTTCTATCTTCACAAGAACATCCTGCAGAGTGCCTTAATATTCCCAGCAGATTCTCGTACTGTAAAGTCAAGTGAATTTGATACTTAAACATTTCTTTCATGGTTTACCAGATGAGAGATGTCCTTTTCTAAAGATTGTCCTTTCAACAGGTTTCTTTTTACTCCAGTGCTATTGAAAACTTCAGGAGCCAGGTCTATTAACAAGTTCTATTTGTTACAGTTTCCTCTGATAATCTGTCTTCTCTACAGCCCCATGTTGCCTAGGTAGTTCTTACTTTGGAGAAATTATATGCATGTCATCTTCTGCCTAAAATAACTTCCACTTAAGAAAAATAGCTTTATCTTATCCTTTCAAATACCATGTGCAGACACTCATAGAGTAGGGGAATTCCTGTTAACAGTCTGCCACTACCAATAATTGCATGTATAGAAGTCACAAACATTGTAAAAACTAGATTTGTTATCACTGATCCTTCCCTCTAGACCTCTTCATCACAAAATCAGACAAATCGGTTTGTCAAAAAACTTATCTATTCAATTGCATGGGTTTAGTGTTCAGGAGAATAGGAAACTAATATTCATTCAGGAACCCTGACACAGAAACATTAAACAGAGTAGTCCCTTTGTAAATATGGTGAAAAAGAAGATGTTCAGGTATAAAGCATTCAAGCCCAGGTTCAAGAACACAAAGGCAAAATCTTTACTTTCTTTTCCTTACTGCACATTCATTATTTGGAAATGTTATCACTAAGTGGAGAATTAAGAGTCTGTGTCTAGCATTATCTTCTAGTTATCCTTGGATGACAGGTTTCAAAAATGTTCTCACCTAGTTCAGTAACTTGTCGATCAAAAGGACAACGCACTGCTCTGCCATGAAGGGGAAGCCGGGTAAGGCAGTCATGGCAGACAGTATGGCCACACAAAAGCAGCCGAGGAACTTTGTCCCCTTGCAAAGAAAATACATCTTCACAGACTCCACATTCAAGAACCTGTAAGTTGAAAAAGATCACATTTGGTGGTGAAATAATTAAAAAGGAAAACTGCATACAGTCAGCTACATGATAATTTTACAGACATTCATGCAATCACAGCACATAATCTGAATCAGTAATTTTGCTTTATGCACACAACTAACGATCACACTATCGATTTTTAAAAAGTAAGTAAATAAATAATCAGACACAAACAGAACATTTTAACTCCTTTGCATCCTGCATGACCATCACTAGCTACTATCCACTTCATTTAATACACTGCCACAAGACAAGGCTACTGGTCAAGAGGCACAACCAGCAGAAACATTCTTGCGGGAAAAGGAAGCGGCCAGCAAGATCCTGCCGAGCAGAGTGTTGGCCGGTGGAGTTTCTCCTCGCAGCTGAGGCTCATAAAGAGGTCAGTCATACCAGGTGAGCCGCTTAGCAATACACAAACGCAACACTGGGCTAGTGCGAGCAAACAGCTACGGGCTGAAGCACCTCAAACTATAAACTTAAAGCAAAACTGATCGTCATATTGAAAGAAAAAACCCCAAAATCAATCCATAAGCCCGGCATCCCATGGGACACATCCTGTGCTACAGGCCTCCCGCGCCCCGTCCTCGGCCGGCACCACCCGCCCCGCCACAGGAGCTGGGCCGAGCCGCCGCCTCACCTTCACCGCAGGACCCGCCGGGCCGCGACCGCCACCGCCAGACCCGCGGCCGCCCTCCGGCCCGGCCTTGTTTACAGCCAGGGCCGCCATCTCGGGCAGGGCGGAGCGAAGCGGCCCCGCAGGAAGGAGCGGGAGCCGCCGCCGCCGCCTCGGGCACCACCCCGGCGGGCGCAGGCGCCGTCCCGCAGAACTACGACTCCCATCATGCCCCACGGAGACCCCGGCAGGCGGAAGAGGTAATGCAGCGCCCGGGCCGCCCGCGGAGCCATGGGGGCTGTAGTCCCTCCCGCCGCGCTGCAGCCTGGGAGAGCCGTGCCTGCTGCCGCCGCAATCTGCGTGGCTCCTCCCGCTCCGCCGGCCATCCCGCGGGCTGAAGGCCATGGACGTCAACCAGCCCAAGCAGGAGCATTTGCTGGCTTTGAAAGGTACCGACAGCGCGGTCCCACCAATTCCTGCCCGCCTAGCCCTGATTCGGTGGTGAAACAGCGTGTCTCATCCGCAGCCCAGGGTGATTGTCCCCCCGGTTTAGAAGGAGGTGGAGCAGGGAGCGGCCCGGCGCTCGGGGCCCGCGGGGCCCGGTGCCCGAGGGCGG
>VZTB01018257.1:0-30243 GCA_013397245.1 Thryothorus ludovicianus
CTGGGCACCAGCAGTCTCCTACAGCTTTCATTTTAATGACTCTTCAAGGAGGTCCCTCAAAGTGTTTCCTTTGACAATCTCGTTTTTGTATTAACAATGTTCAACAGGTGATTTCCACAGAAAAAAAAAAAGTAAATTTATATGTGTAAATCATATAAAGTCCCGTTACAACTTTTCTATGCCCTAAATCTGTTTCCCAGGTCTTGGGCAAAAAAACCCCAAGTTTTTTTTAGGTCTGCTTATCTATTTCTAATACCCAGACAAAAGTCTCTGTGGCCCACCTTTCTCGATGCAGATCCGTGACTTTCACTCCAGACAGCTCCTCCAGTTCTGCCATTGAACCAATACAAACCACCTGAAGGAGAAATTCAAGACATTTAGCCAGTTATTTGCACATATTAGCTTATTTTTTTTTAATATCCTCTTGTTCTTTTGCAATATCTCTTGTAGTAGCTGACAGAGCTGAAAAGACAGTAAAAAATTTTGTACAAGGGTCTCCTTCCTCAAATGATGTCAGAGACCACTGCCCTATTTAATAGAGACTTGGAAGCAGCAGCATCTTGGCAGGTTCTCAAAAAATGTGGGATTTGGGGGCTGGGGGGCTTCTCCAAACCAGACATAACGAAAAACCTCTGAAAACTCAATGATTGATTTTTACACAAATAGGCGTCTCAGATGCCAGGTTCTTCCCCTAAAGTAAGCAGCTTATTATCCATAAGTGTTCCATCCCAGGTAGACTGAACTGTACATGTTAAAGGCTTTTTATTTAAAGTGAAGGAAGTGTCACAGCTACCAAAGGGGCTGCTAAGAAAGACTTTTCTTGGTTTTCTTGCATTAACACACTATTAAGAAAAATGCAGATTTCCACACCAGACTTGCAGTGACATCATGAAACAATGATTCTGAAAAATTGTATGAGAAAGCAGAAAGGCAAAGCTTTCTTTGCTTTAAGTTTTACTCAAATTGAGCCCTGACAGAGCCCTGTGGCCTCTCTCATCTGGCAGGACTCACGAGGCACAAGCTGCAGTACAGGCCTGGATTTTGGAGATGCTGTCCCATGTGCCTTCCTTCCCATTAAGAATTGCCACAGGAAAACCCCAGGGTCTGACAGATCAGACAGGGAAGGAGTTAAATGTAGCACCATAAAGCAGCTATAAATAACCAGCCGTTTTTCACATGAAATAACCTTGTAAGTTGCTCTTAAGATACAAAAAATCAGAGCACTGCTCAATTCCTATAGCTAGTCTTAAACGTATGCATATGTATACACATGGAAATTGTGACTAACTGAAAGGTTTTGGTGTATTTAATTCCAAAACACTGTCACGAATTACAGAGAAGACAGAAACTCAGTCTGCTTTGGGTTTTAAGACATGATTTTCCCAGTCTGATTCAAGGGCTGATCTGCATTACTAATCACCATCTTCTGTTGTTAAAGTACTTTAGAAATGTTTTTTTTTTTTTCTGTAGGAAGCGAGGCAGGACAATGATTCCACCAGCCAGGTACAGCAGCCTGCAGAATGCACACAAACTACACCAGGGGATTGATCCCAGGTAAAAATATATCTTCATCAACAAACTATTTTTAACCCAGATCTTTTACTCACTCATGTGGCCCCATAAGTAAACACAGAGCCTCAAGTGAGCAGCAGCAGGTGCTTAGTTCAGCACTGCTGGAGGAAGAAAAGGTAACAGAAATGGGTAAAAAATGCCCTTGGATACACCAATTACTTCACTTTCACTAACTTTTGTATTTGAATATACTTTCACACTAAGTTCTGGGAGAAAAGCTCATTATTTGGTGCTTTTTGAACAAGTACTTCAATGCTGAAGCAAAATTCTGATTATTGACACAAAACTGCACCCAGAAATCACTCATGGAAGAAAGAAACCAAAGTTCACCTGAAAAATCCACCAACCCCCAGAGTAAAACAGATCTCCCCCACTAACTAAGACTGTCCAAGGCAGAAGCAAGGAGCTCCTCTATCCCAAGGGGAGCTCATTAGATACTGAAAGGCAAGAGGAGAATGCAGCAAACAGATGCTAATCAAATTCCATCCCTCATTAGGCCGCACCCACTCGTTTCTGCAGGGAGCACACACAGGCTGATGCTCTCCAAGCTCCTGCTCTGGACACATCCCTTCAGGAGCCATGGCTGCTCCAACTACCTACCAGGCATTTGCTCCTCCTCCATTTTATGCTTCCCATCAGCTACAAACCCAGGTCCGCCAACATTCAACAGCAGCAGAGGCTGCAGCAGATGGGCTGTGTCAGCACCTCCAAGACCTGAGGCGAAACCAGAGGTCGAGATGAACCCCTGCAAACACCATGAACATGAGATCCAGAATCATCCATGTCAACAACAGCATGAAGCCATCCAGCAGCACTCGTGGATCTCCAGGTTCCTGTGGCAAGCCTTGCAGTCCCTGCTCAATAAAAACGTTTGTTTCTGTGGGTTTGCCATTTCAGCTCTGTTCAGCACCACCACTGAGGAGCAAGGAGTGCCCACAGAAAGGAGGAAGCACGCACAGTGCGTCAGCAAGGTGGTCTGGGATCTCCAGAAAGCATCCCATGAATATTAAATAGGAGAAATGACTGCTGCAGTCAGCCAGAAGTGGCCTTAATGCAGCCTCAAAGCAGCCCAGAAATGCACCTGGAGAGGTTCCCTCAGCCCTCAGGAGAGCACAGCCAGAGCCCTCTTGTTCTGCTGGGCAAGACAGAGGGCACCCAGCCCAGGGCAGGGTTACCATGAGTGACAAGCCAGGAAATAATCAGGGAACTTCCACAACATCACTCAATAGTGAACACTGTCATTTGTATGCAAGTCCTATAAAATGAGCCCATATCTGCTTTACCAACTTCAGTGTTATATTAAAAAATTTTATTATCTAATCCAAATGAGATGTGTTCCTCCACGGAGGAAATAGTTGGAATTTGAAAGCTTAAAATGATAAACTGTCTGCAAAAATGTGGCAATAAACACAAGCTTCAAAATTTAACTTCCATTATGTGTCTCTACCTGATAATTAAGCTAAAAGAAAACTAAAATAAAACTGTGCAAAATCAGATATTGATCTGTAATAAAATTCACTTTAATAACAATTAATTCACCTTACTGTATATTAAATAAGGAATTGTTATTACTTCTCCAGGATTTAATATGCAAAGCATAATTGTGTGCAACAAAGTGTTCTTCTGAGAGCAAGGCATGAAGAGGCTGCTCTGCAATCCCACATGGCACCAGGCTGCAGTAACACTGGAGTCAGGGAATTCTGAGGGAATATCATTACTGGAGAGCAGATGTCACCTAGGCTTTGAGTTCCACATCAGTTCCAACACTATTTGTTTTTCAAGCCATCTCTCACACACACAAAAAGAGCAAATATTTTAAAGAAAATCCAAACTTGAAATTTAGCTTGGTTCAGAAGCTGTGCTCAGCCATAAAAGCACAATATTCAGACTCTGGAGCAAACAGAAATGTGTAACATCTATGGATAGAAATAATAGACCTCTTAGTATTTCCATCATTATTGGGAACACTAAGCTCTGAGGAATATTTGCAGCTCGTTTCAAAGGAAAGGTCAATCTTCTAAGTTAGACATCATTTTGTTATTAAAAACTAACAAATCAAACCTAGAAAAGCAAAAAAATCGGTACACACAGGAATACAGGTATGGGGAGACTGGACAGAAAATGAAATATTATTAGAGGCAAGGACTGGAAGTAATGAATCCTTTACACAATCTTTTTCAGCTGTAAAATTAAATACACAGGCACAACACTGAAAGCCTTTTTATTACCTAAAAAAATTGCTGTATCAAACAAGGGGCTTAGAAATGTTGGATGAAAGTGAAAAAAGTGTGTATAAATTGTCAGTCTTCAAACTAAAATTTAACTGTTATATGAGAGACAGAAGCACTTGGTTTGTCAGTAATTTACAAACTCACAGCACAAACAGAATCCAAGTTCCACGGCTTTCTTAGATACTTAAATCCTAATTGCAGGAGAAGTTCCCTCCCTCTCCCAGTATCTCCCTGCCTACCAAGATTCCCAGTGAAGAGGAAATAAAAAATGCTTTATGGTGCACATCTAAGCAATGGCAAGTTCAAGATCATAAAATACTTCTCTAGCAGATGTTTTCCTACTCGAGGTCTTTCAGGTCTAAAATGAAGAGTAAAACTTTTTCAAATCAAGAGAGAGAAAAATAAAGGCTTGGGATGCTCCCCTGGACATCCTGACACTGATTATCATTTCCTACTTCCAGCATGAGGAAGGCTTATCATGCATGGAACTAACTAATAGAACTAACCCAATGCAAAAATTAAAAAAAAGAAATAAAGGAAAATACTACAAAAAAAAATCCACTTTACCTTCAGCAAGAGTCTTAAAACCATCAAAATTTTGTGAAGTGTTCACTCATGCCCTCTGCATTATGCTACCAGTGCAGGGTATGTTACAACTTGACAAAGCTCATTTCTAGCCCTACATTATACATTTTCATCATTCCATTACATTTGTATTTTTACAGTCGCTACATTCACATTTGTGGCACTACAAATATTTATCTTCACTGTTCTGCTGTGGTGGACTTGCTTTTATGCCTTCAGCAGCTCACTTGGCTCGAAGTAACCAACCACCAGAATTTCAAAAGCAGACTTAAAGGAGTTACCAGGAAAAAAAAATTCTCCTCCTTGCCATTTTCTAACTGCATTTATTATTTCCTTTAGATTTGCCATCACTGCAAATTCTTCTGGGAAAGACGAGATTAATTTTAATGTAAAAACCAAGAAAAATTGCTTGCAGTTCTCAAGCAAAAGCAGAGAAAACCTGTAGAGGCACACAAATGTGCCCATAAATATGCACAGATCTATCACCTATTATACACATAAAGATGGGTTATACAGATGCCATCAGCGAGGAGGGAAGACATGCAGACAGCCAATATGGTTGATAATACAGCTCTGATTTATTAGATCTTACATTATTCTTTTATAGGTTTTCTTAGGGTTGAATACAGGCATGTTTTGGTTGGTTAGTAAGTTTCTTATGTGCTAATTAGTTAATTCTTGATTCCATTTATTTGCATGAACAGTTGTCTTAATATGATTGGTTAGGTACTCATAATTGCTATAAGCAGATTGGTTATTTCTTGATGCCTATGATTTGCATATGGCTTCTGGCCTAACAGTTTCTATCCAGGGCCCATCCTTGTTCTCAAGAAACTAGAATTACAATGTTTCTTTTTACACCGTTATAATTGCAAGGAATAAGTGAAATGGCAAAGCCCCATTGTTTTTGCTCCATTAAAACTCCATTGTTTTCTGCTCCATGCATGTTGCAGTCTACCAACTTGTCCTTGCCTCATCAGCAAGTTTCACCTGCACAGCATTCCTAACGAATCGCTGTCTTGTTCAAGCCATTCTCCAACACACAGATATGCTGTGAAAACATGCAAATAGGACTTCAGGCTGCAGCCACCAAAGACACACCAAAAAATAAGCAAACATGTGCAGCCAGGGTTTTTGGCAGCTGGAACCTTTCATCTCCCTCACTCACCTCCTCCAAATCGTCGCTGACCCACAGAGGGATGGGGGTGCCCCAGTAGCGGTTCCGAGAGATGGCCCAGTCCCGTGCCTCCCTCAGCCAGTTCCCAAAGCGCTTCTCCCTCACGAAATCCGGAACCCTGCGCCACAGAGAGCCACAGCGTCAATGTGGGATAAACACAGTCCATCAAACCCGTTCATGTAACATCTCACACTGAGGTTATGAAATAGATCAGTGTATTAAATCTGGGCTTCTTAAATAGCACTACACTTAAGTGAAAATAAAGAAAATATAAAAGTCACAGAGGCCATTGACAGAAAGATTTAAAAAGTCACTAAACAGATACAGCAGCTGAAAGCCAGCTCTAATTTACAATTGTATCACTCTGAGAAACTGACATGTAAAGATTTCCTGGAGAAGATCTGTATCTTCCCAGGTGTAGACTTAAAATTCAAAAAAAAAACCAAAAAAATCAGGGGATTCACATAAAAAGGCTTTCCCCGGAGAAGATTTCTATCTATCCAGGTGCAGCCAGCCCAGGAGGTGACACAAATCCTGGAACTCCAGACACAGGACCAAAGACTGCATGGATATACAAACCACACTCTGGACATTGCACTGTCTACCCATTCTTCTGACATCCAAGGCAGTGAGCACCACATGAATATTCGGAAGGAAGGAAAAGGACAAAAGGAACTCTAGCTCCAGGCTAGAAAAACAGTATAAAATATGGACTGGCAGACCAGACCTGGGTGAATTTCACTGGTCTGCAGTGACTGGGGCACAGACCTGAATTCACCCAACATTCCAACAGTGTCTGATTCTATTGTGGCTGGAAAAAGATTGCAATTCAAGTTGCAGAATAAACCTTATTCAATCTTTTTATCAATCTGACTCTCGCAAATTTATTAATTCAGCCTGATTTGATCTCTGTCTATAACAAATTCATCACTACATTCTGCTTCAAAGAAAGCTGGTAAGAATGGGTTATATTTGATTTTAGCCACCAAAGAAGCTCATTTCAGCACTGACTGACTTGCAGCACGTCCCTGTTACAGCACTGGCTGCTGCAAGACCTATGGAGGTGCTGCCAAAAACACAACACTGCCTTCTGATCCCCAGGCAAGCTGCAGAAGTGAAAAACACCATATTTATTTTACTATAAAGTAACTCAGGAAAACATGTGCAACATAAAATAGATTCATTAGGGATGAAACAATGGCCAAAGTCCTCACAACAGTCCCACAGTGGACTAGGAGTGTTCACAACATTACTGCTTAAATTACAGACAGAAAAAGGAACAGTCACTGATTTGGGGGTTGAATGAAATTCCCATGACTGAAAAGCCTGGAGCAATAGCATTAAAAGGCATCTTGGATTATGTGTGGGCATCCAGGTACATGCACATTACTTAGGTTGATAGATCATGCAAAAAATCCTTTCCAAGCTATTTATCATCTAACTCTGAATTACCCAATTAAGAAACAAAACATGCCCCCCAACCACAGAACCCTATCAGTGCTTGCTAAAACCTCATTTTGAGCACTAATGGGCACTGAGGGACGTTAAAGATGAATTTTCATTGTATGAAAGTGTCCTGGAGCTCAAAGGTTAATGCCAGAACCTGATGCCCTTCGAGGTTCCTGGTAGTGCTAAGTGGCCTGGTGGTTTGATTAGAACCATTAGAACCATTTTATCCCAGGATGTAAACAAACAATTAACTATTTATCCAATGATTATGTGCAGATGAAGGAAAGCAATGGGTTTCACAACAATATGCTCCCTTCGTGCCTCAAGATGCATTTAAAAAGACCAAATTCAAAAGAAGCTCACAGAAAGAGCAACCTTAACACAGTGTCAGACACAGAGAAGCTGTGAATAAGCAGATCACTACAATAAAGTAGCTCTGGAACTGAGTTTTGAGCAACTCACAGCAAGTTCTGCTGGATTTGTTTTTCCAGTCTAACTAGAAAAGCCCTTCCCAAAGTTGGATTAGGAGAGCCACAGTTTCCAAAGGGGGAGCAGCCAAGCTATAAAGCACACAGGGTCTCTTCCACCTTTTCTTCCTGAAGCTCTTGGTCCTCCTGTCAAGTATTTCTTTTTGAAGATTTTTAATCACTGATCAACAAGAGTAACAAAGATGAGAGGTTCCTTTCAAGGAAAAATTAAAAGAATGGATTCATATGATACATTGAGGTAGGATTTGGCCCAGCAGCAGATTTATGAATTAAGTGTGAACAAAAAAAAAACCAAACTACTGATGAAAATAAAAGCCACTCTCTTTTAAAAGTTTTACCCATGATGAAGCCATGTGGAGATCTAAAGGTTTCTTAATGCCAATGTTGTCCCAGGTGGATAAAAACTACCCTTAAAAGCCTCACTAAATATCAGCCTGAAGTTCCACAGCTTCCCTCACTATTCCTGCAGTTACTTTCAGCTGCAAAGTTGTCTTCTGTAACACTTCTTGAACAAAAATCTAATATAAAAAAAATTTAAACAAACTCAGTGACTCATGTTTCACATGACATCTGTAGCCCTGCTTTGAAATTTAGAAACGTATACAGGCCTTCCCAATTTGGTTCAGCGTGGGACTCATTACTATTAACTTTCTGTGCTGACCTTAGGAGACCCTCTCTCCAAACACAAGTGGAAACTGTACAAAGTTCATTAGCATTTGCCCAACATTCCACTAATGTGGAAAACTTCTCTTTACATCACTCCTAAACTAGTTTCCATTTTTCAGAAGTTGTTAGACACTGATTAGCTGAAATTATTAGTCCCATTTAACATAGCTAGAGGCTGAGACAATCCCCCAATGGCATTAAAATGCTAAGAGTTTCAACTCTGCCTCCTCAAAACATGCATGAAAAATTAATTTTATCCCCAAAGTGGACATTAACCACAAAAATGTATGTGGTGTGATCTCTCTCTCTGAGCTATGAAAGCATATAATTTACCTCTTCTGGTAAAATTGTCTGACCCTGCTGCCAGTTTTCAGTGGAACATAAAACACAAACCACTTCATCTCCTACAAACCACATTTGCAACAAAGATCTGTGGCTCTTTAGAGGCACAACACAGGAATGACACTGGCACAGCCATCAAGTCAAATAAAAAGAGCCTGTATCTCACACACATTCTGAGCCCATCACTCAAAGCAAGTGTTACCCAAAGCATTTGGGTTTTGCCACTGCAGAAGGTTCTGCCCAAGGGCAGACACAGCCCCCAGCTGGGATCAAGCTGGGAGAGGGATCTGCAGCAGGAACAGCCATGCCAGGCACAGCTTAGCAAGTCTGCAACCCACTTGTTTTACTTATTCTTACTAAATTTAGCTCCAGATATCTCAGTTTAACACTTACCTCCCTATCACAAGGGAAAAAAACGAAATCAGAGGCACCTTCTACTTATATAATGGATTAGGTTGGGGGGAAAAAAAAATAGAATATTCTCAATGATGCTGTTACTAACACTTGATCTTTACACCAATTCCAGGTTAGTGTTCTTAGAGTTTCCCAGTTTCTTTTAATCCTACTCTTGGCTATTTTCTTGGTGTATTTCTCCTGTTAAATTTTCATAAAGACACCATCTGGCCACAGGCATGCATTAGTTGAGGCAGTGTTTGTTACTCTTCCATCTACACAAAGCATCTGAAAGATAAAAGGAAAGTCCTCTCCCACATGCCAATGAATGTTTTTCGTGTTAAACTCCGAATGCATCACAAACCCCCTTCAGCCTGAAAGAACAAATCTCAGGCTCCTGCTGGTGACCACTGAGTCTGCAGCTGGGTGTGACCAGAAGACGCCCAGTTCTACCTGTTCAGAGTCCCCTGGACTGGCACTGGACACCTTCACATCTCAGAGAAGATCAAGTCCCAGCACCCAACACTTCCAAGGGTCTACAAGTAAAAAAAAAATCAAAGCAGCCACATCTCTCCCAAAGCCATCATGCTGCAGTTCCTCAAACTGAGCTGTGATAAACAGGTTTTTTTACATCCCAACTGGCCTACAATTTGTTTGACCTTCAAACTTCTCTGCAAAATGACACAGATAGGATTTCATCTTTCTTTCTCTGACATTTAGCAAGGTTAAGGAGACTGCTGCCTCAGCAGGTCAGGGAGCTTTTGATTCATGGGTGTGGAACAGTGTGGGACAATTGCAATTTCTCCTCCTGGCACCCAGGACAGGGCACTAAATAAACTTTAGGATGCAGACACTGCAGAAGTTGGAAAGTTCAGGGAACTGAACTCCACAACACAAAGGAATAAATATTTTTTTGCCAAATCATAAATTAGGAAGATTTTGAATTGAAGTACATCAGTTCCAACCTGTTTGAATTTTCTCGTCTATCTTACTTCTCAACATCAAAACTCCATCATACAAGTTAGAGATAATGAAAATTATTCATTTGCTGCAAATTTCCGTATCCATTTTTGACTGTTTGTTCCTATTTTTGAAACAGATGTGGGGTTTTGCTTAATTCATACATTGCTAAGTCCTCTGCACAGTCAACTCCCACATCCTTTCTTGGAAGCTACTCATTTTCTTAGTGTCTAAAATAAAAATTCCATTTGACAAGCCAAAAAAATCCACGAAGAGCAAAGCAAACCCCAGTCTTTTAACAACATTTATTAACTTAATAAATTAACTTATTACATCAGGAACCATCTTCTTTGCCTTCTCAGTCTATGCACCACTCAACACCCAAGTCACACAAGCAATGTCGTCAAAGCTTTGAAAAGAGCAATTATTGACCACCTTCAATCTCAGAGCAGTCTGCTGACAAAGAGCTACCACAGGCTGAGCAGTGGGCTCTCAAGGAACAACATCAATTAAAATAAATAAATAAATTTTCTTTCTGACTCTTGTCTCCAGAGGAAAAATGTACAGGATGCAAATAAAAATAATATTCTAAATTATTACATAATCCAGAAGGAAACTTATTAAAAGGACAAAGATATCTGCTCCTTTTCTGTAGATATATTTTGAAGCATATTTCTTGTGCTCGTAACACAATTGCAAATACTGAACTCAGCTCCTTCTTCCATCAGATGTGCTGTGAGCTGGCTCACCATGCCCCAGTCACGGGATGCAGGAACTGTCTCAGAGCAGCACCATCCCTCTTCTCTGTAAACACACACAACCAGCACTGCCAAAATAAGCAAGCCCCTGCACAAGCCTCGTGTTTTATCATCAGCTCGACATTAAAAGCTGTTTCAGATATTACATAAAGATAGGTCAATCCTTTCTCACTCTTCATCGTCCTTCTCACCAGCTTATTTTATTCATGATACTCTCTGCAAAACCACCCAGCACCTTAATGTATGGGGCAAGATTTACTTCATAATTGCTTATTAAATGAGTTAAGACTATAAAGTTGATAAACAAATTACCACCTTCAGTAGTGGGAATTAGGGGACCTAATACCGGATTAAGAAGTATAATACAGCTTTGGTTGTGAGAGGATGGTCCCAGATCTGTCCTGTCCTTTGGCAAGCTGGTAACTTTTTAAGTGCCACCCGAAATCAGGAATCAGTTTCAGGTCTGGAAAAGAGAAAGTTACTCTTCCAGAAGACAGCTGAGTCGTAGCAGCAGCACTGAAGGTGATGAAGTAGTTGTTCTATGCCATCTAAGTATGAACAGATAGCATACCAACTGGGGGGTTTATTTTAGGTGCAGAACTTGGCTTTCTTTTTAGACATTAACCAACCCTTAGAAGACAAAGGCTTAAATTCCATTATGTTAATTTACTCTAATAACAAGCCTCCTTCAACATGCCCTCAAATTGATTTTTAATGGTTTTTAATTCAAGAGATAAAATAAGCAACTATTCATGCCCTTTTGACACTTTAATTAGCGCCAATCTATATCATGGACCTAATTAAACATGGGGGGAGGCGGGAGGGAGGAGAGGTCACTGTGTGCCAGGCAGAATTTGCACTGCAGCAGCCTCTGCTCCTCAGCTGCTGCAATGGTGCAACCCCACACACCCCACACGCATCTGGGCTCCCTCCACCGCTGCATTTTCTGCTTATGGTGCAGCTTACAGGGGCTAAACGAGCTGTGCTTTCAATCATTTTGATCTCCCAACGTTTCCCTTCCCTCTTTTCTCCTGGTTCCCATGGCAACCTGCACGTTGTGGTGTGACTGCATTGCTGCTGCAGACGCAGCCCCGCCAGCGCCGCTCCCAGAGGCGGCGGCGCAGCGCTGACCTCCGATCCCGGCACACATCCCGCCGAAACCCCTGCTCCATCTCCCCTCTGCTAATTGCTGCCACAATTCCTTATCTCATCAGCAACCCCTGCAGCCTGAAGCCAGGGGGAAGGGAAGCTTCCGCTTCTCTCTGCACAGTTTCCTCGGGAATATTCTAATATTTACTGGCACAAAGTACTTCTGTAGGGCATCCGCCCTCGGGATCCATTTCAGTGCACATATATCAATACATCTGCATTCCTGTGACAGTGGCAGACATTCAACACACTGCTCATGTCACACCTTTATCAGCTGCCCAAGAAAATCATGCTGGAATTGCTTAGTGAATTGCAATTTGGGGGGTTTATTTCACAAGCTTTTCCTTGAAGCAAAAAATAAGCTTTTGGTGACCCTTCAGTGGGACTGAAAAGGTACCTGAAAGGTCTGCATTCATGGCATCATCAGCAATCTCTGCACAAGAGGTCCAGAGAGGAAATAGCAAAATTAAGGCACAGCAGAACACAAGCCATCAAAATCCAGTGAACAAGCCTCCAAATTCACTTCTAATCCTCAACCATGTCTGATAACACACAGTAATAAAACCTTCTCTAAATTAGACAACACAAAGCTAACCCTGCAGCAATTTTGTTCCACCTCCTGCTGTAGGCAATGCCACTAATTTGGGTTTTTCCTCGGGAAATGTTGCCATCTAGTGACTCCACATTGCTGTACACATCACAGTTGCTACTAGAGGAAGGATCTCATTTGTATTCACGATTCCCCAGTAAGAAAAGTGTGACTGATGACTCAAAAAGAAGAGTTACAACTGCATGGTGATACTAAAGAAAAGAAAAAATGAAAAAAATCTACACACACCATGCATTTAAAACTGTTCCGATGAAATGTATTAACAAACTAAGAAAGAAAATGTGCTATGAAATGTTCTAAAATTAAATAAACAGCAAAAGCAGGGAAAAAGGACTCACTGATTTTCTTCTATTGCTCTACATTTCTGTTATGATTTAAAATTCATCTGCCTGCTACATACTCAGATTCCTCATCTGATTAGAAATGACAAGTTCGGTAAAACAAAAATTTGCTTTCTATTGAGGATGGGCTCCACAGCCCATCCCCTGCACAGCCTTGGGGTTTCTGACACAAACAGGCATCAATTCCTGATCACAGGTGAGACAGTTCTGTGGTCAAAGATTAAAATGACCAGGATCAAAAGCTTCTCCAAAGCTTGATGTGCTCATCTGACACAGAAGAGCCCTGGGCTCACACAGGAGCTGCAGGGAGTGCCTGCAAAACTCACACTTTAACTTCACTCACAGAAACGTGCTGTGGGTGGCATTTCCAGCAAGAGCCAACAGCTTAAGTGATGGAAGTCAGGAAAATAATACCTTCAACCATACATCAAACTCTTTATTACAACACCTGAATTCTTCAACGGTGAGAAGATGCCAGAACAAAAGGTTGGGCTTCTTTGAAGTCCCTGTCTCCCATCACTGTTTTCCTTCCACTGACGCTCATTTTTCCACTACTCCAAGTACTGCACATCTTATGCAAACAATGTCAGAACTGCACAATGTCTTTAATATCAGAAACTTGGCAACAGTTGCAGGTGAATGTTTCAGGAGTTACTGAAGGAGAACTTTGAGTGAGGGAGGTTTAAAAGAAAAAAAAAATAAAAAAAAACAACAAACCAGAGTTCCAAGTCCATCGGCCTGCAAGAATAGAAATATAACATCCACTGCCAGAAGGATCAGCTACAATAGTTTGGAATTCTCATTATAAATTGTACAGATTTATTGCTTGCAGTAATTTCTAAATTTTCAATTTATACCAACTTTGAACACTGACGACAGGAATGAGTCCTACCTTGCAATTACAATCTAAGATGGCCTGGTTTAGTCTGTGGGTAGATAAAAAATGCTCTTTCAACAAACCATTTGAGAAAATGATGGTGACAACAATTAAGCTGAAATCCAGACAGCACCTTGGTGCTGCATCCAGCTCTCCTCATCAGGAGAACAGAAAGCCAAGGTGTGACAAGCCTGGATTTTACAGCAGCCAACTCTGCCCCTCTTCATCTCAAATCCAGCAGTAGTGAGTGCCTGAATGCCAAACTGAAGATAACCTTTTAAATTTAAATTTTCTTTTAAATAATCTCAGCTACACAGTAAAGAACATTCAGTAAGGGGACTTTAATTGAAGGCTGAAGCACAGCCCCCTAAATACTGTTCCAATTGTGAATTTTCATCAACATCCAACACAAGTTAATTTCCAGGCTGACTGAAATAAGGATGCAACACAGTAGAGAGGGCTTTTTGGCTTCTGGTTTTAACAAAAATGCTGGCACATTACTCATGTAACCATTATTGGAAGTGATAGTTAAATTCATTTTGAAAAATGAAAATAGAGTTGCTGGTTTTAATAAATTTTGAATGACTGTGACCTTCTAAGTTGGGTAATTCACTAAAAAAACTAATTAGAAATGCAATCAGGTTGCAAAGTTTGTCCAAGTATGTTTAATCTATTTCATCAGAAAGGATATCTATCAAGAGGGCAGCTATTCTTAAGGGACAATATACCTATCAGTCATTTATAGGAATAAAAAAAGCAATGCAGTCAAACCCATTTTGTAAAGGTTAATATAGTCTGAAAAGCATTTATCCTCAATTTTCTCATTTTCAGGACACACTGAAGCCCCAGAGAGTCCAAAAATAAATTTTTTAAAAGCTACATATTATTCCTGTGACACTTTCAGAGATCAAGTCTCTTCAAAAGCAGAAAAAGTAGGTTTTGTGAAGGATGGAGATCCCAAAATTTAAATAAATGAATACTGCAGAAGGCCAGCAATCCCAATGCCAACTTCAGAAGCTACAGCCCAAACAAAATTGGCATCAATGGAGAACACAGGAAGAAAACCCCAAAAACACTTCCTTATTCTTTATAAAAGCTGGATTTTAAAAGCCAACTTCAAGATTACCCAGTATTCAAAGTACTACAAAACCACATCCTGAAAATACATAATATTTATTAATAATTCAGTGATCATACAGCTCTACTTGTAGCTATATTCCCAACAAAAAACTTCCCACAATCCCTAAGACCACATGGTTTTAAGAGGAATCCTGAGGAATCAGATTTATGTTGAATTATGGAATTGTGTTTAGGCTCAGGAATTGCCTAAAGGACAAATGGTCCCTGTAATTCCAAGCATTTTGAAAATTGGTAAATGATGTAATTGCCTGCTCTTCTCACCCAACCTTTGCAAATTGGCTTCCACCTGTATCTCCACTACTCAGCACTTACAAAAAGCACCACTGAAAACCCAAATACGTGCATGAGGCAGGGTTCAAACTGATCAGTAATTCTTATTAATTAGTGTCTCCCAGATGAATGGAGGGCATTTAGCAGCTTCTTCCTGAAGCTCTGCTTCTGGAAAAGCAAAACCCATCCATTCAAGCACCTCCTTAACAGGATCATTACATTTTTTCATGTGAAAATTAAGTATGCAGGTCTACTGTCATCCCAACAGTGAAAGCATCTTGAGGAAGCTAATTAAAGCTAAGAACAAACACTTTCACCCCCTCTCCAGTTTATTTTTGCCCCAAAAGAGGATCACAGCATGTTCTGCTTTGGAAAACAGAAAACAACACTTACTAATGTCTAAACTCTCCTGACACAGCCAGACTGGGCATGTGCTCCTTGGCAAAGCCAGGCTGCAGCATTTCTGGGCAGGTTTGACTGGTGGATCACTGACTTTTCCCACAGATCCCAGGATTTGCTGTGTGTGTACCACGTAAGCAGCTATGCAAAAGCTGCTCATGGAGAATTTAATTGCCAGCTACTGTCCATGAAAGAAAGGCAGCACAAGCTGTAATTGCTCACTGAAGGTTGAGTCACCTTCTTTACAAGAGGCAAGTGTGATGGGAGAGGGGTGGAATCCCAGCTCTCCCTGCAGCCCTCATATGGGAAGACTGAAGGAGTTTGTAATCTCTGAGTTATACTCACTCTCTGGGAGGTCTCAGCCTCCCAGGCACAAGTGATTGATGAGAGAAAGGGGAAATAAAAATGCAGCTTATGTAAGTGCAGAAGATAAGGTCCTTTTGTTAGTAACGCACCACAAACCCAGGACTGACTTCCTAAAAGGCCACCAGCATCAACAGTTCCCTTTTACTGCACTTAATGATGTATTTGTTATCTAAAGCTCATACACTAATTTCACACAAGTATTTTTCACGCTCCCTATAATAGCAAGATTTCATTTTTGCCATTAATAGAATATTCTTTTCTTTAAACCTGTGTAACTGAGTTTACCTACAACAATTAGGGCAGCTGAGTTGAGCTTTTTGTGGGGGGAGAGTGGGTGTGGATTTTTTACTTCAAATGCACCTATGATGAAGTAATTAACTTTATCTGTAAAAACTAGATGGAAAAACCCACAACTTGTCTAAAAATTAGTTTATTTTGGAGCAATACATACACAGCACTAAGCTGCCTCTATTATTGCCTCAGGTGGAGCATTTTGAGAAGCACATCCTTGCTTCCGCAAGATGATCCTCCTCTGCAGTTTCACTCCTGCTAAATTGTTTAGGTTTGCACAACATGATTGGAGGGCACTTTTAATGACCTTGTAGTGCATTTCCCTGTAAATTACTGTGTAATACTCAACCTTGATAAAACTGAGATAAAACACTGTTTAGAACTGGTCCTAGTAACACTGGCTGAAAAAGAGTGGAAATACAAAGCAGAGCGAGCATATGAAGAGTGGAACAGCTTTGGAGAGTTCCAGCACACACCCCCTGGACCCCCAGCTCCAGGGAAAGGAATAAAACAGATTTCTGCACGAGACATTACCAGTAGCACTGGGCATTATTCTCCAGCAGCTTCTCCACCATGTGCTCCACCCTGACAAACCAGCTGG
Organism: Thryothorus ludovicianus; assembly: GCA_013397245.1. Lineage (NCBI taxonomy): Eukaryota > Metazoa > Chordata > Aves > Passeriformes > Certhiidae > Thryothorus > Thryothorus ludovicianus. The sequence goes on from VZTB01018257.1 coordinate 16,666, forward strand.
GCACAGCTTTGTAGATCAGCGGGGTATCTGACCTGTGCAGGGAAGGGAACAAAACAAACAAAAACAGTTTGAAATGCTACAGTATTTATAAACTGCTCTTTAATATTTATTTTTGCACATGACAGTCCCCTTTCCACAGACTTGGGTTCACTGCTGCTGAAATATTATCACAGTTAAAGGTTGGGCTCTGTTTGGTTTGGTAAATTACATAAACTGTTACACTTATGTGAGCTACTATTTTGAAATTCAGTCATGAAAAAGAATTTTACAGCCTTCAAACCCAGTAATTCAAGGAATTTGTATAGCAAGAGCAATCATGAGAATGTTCAAACGATACTTGAATTTGGAATTTGTGCTTCTACATAGTAGAGCATTATGAACTTCAGTAACTATTAAAATGACTCATATTTCAGTCTTCCACATGAGCTCATACTGCATAATTTTTTATGTGTATATGAGCCTGAAAGGCCAAGGAACATTATGCTGTGGTTTTACTATTTGCATTTAAAATAATAATCACAAATCATAAAGAAGTAACAGCACCCAGGGTTGACCAGAAGAAAGTTCCATTCCAGGAGGAGAGGGAAAGCAAGAAATCCAAATAAGCATATAAAAGAAGTTTTACATATATCTTAACATATTCCTTACTTCAATAAGTAATAAAAGAAAACCCATATGGGAGGAGAGCAGTTTCTCAACTTGGAAATGGAAACACAATTGGCAGAGCACAGATAGAGCAATTTTCTAAATTCCTTGATAAAATCAGTATCTCCAAGCATCTGACTGCAGTGTCCCAACACAGACTCTGATTTATGAGTTCCATAATAACTGCTTAAGGTCTGGAAGAAGTGTTCAGGCAGCACATCCTTCTAAAGGATCCAAGGATTCAACAGTGGGCACAAGTGGGTGCTCAGACCTTTCAAATCCTTCACATCCATCCCATTATTCCATTGTGAAGAAGAAGAGCCCTAGGGGATAGGATCTCTCTATGGGTACAGAGGAGCAAACAACATTGAGACAAGAAGCTCATTCTCCTTTAGCACCAATCCACCTCACAAAATGTTTCTTAAAAATATTCCTTTTCTTTAAATCCCTTTGGTTCAGAACGTGACAATACACAAAAATTCACCAGCAAAGATCCTGAGAAACTACTGTTATCTCTCATGTGCAGTCAGCACTACAAACAGCCAAAGTTTAATTGATTTTACTTATATCCACAGCAAGAACACATTTGAAATCCACCAACTACTGCAGATTATGATGTAAATTAAAATTGCTACTGTGCCAGCACTTGCTAAAGCTGCACCTGCCTGACCCACAAAAGAAAATCCTCAGCAAAGGTTGTTCAGACTTTAAAAGCTGAACTCCCAGTGCACAAAGCCCAATAATAAGAAACACATTGTTTCTTTTAACATTATATTTCAAAAGACATTTCATTTTAACCATAACCTGTATCTTTCAATGTGCTTAAGTGTTAAAGTACCTATAACCTTAAAGGAAACGGTGGTAACTTAAAGTAATAAAAATGTAGTCATGTCCTAGCTATTAAATCCAAACCTATTGATGGTTTGCTATGCAAATTTAAGTCCTAACACCTAAAAAAGGGAACAGTTCAGTTCACTCCTCACAAAGCAGCAAGAACCCAGTAAAAAAGAAAGGATTCTTCAAGATACAAGGTGTTTTGATTTCACTGAGGATCTTGTTTCAGAATAATGAATTGCCACCACAAGATCTCGAATAACTGGAAACAAGGAGAATAAAAAACTGGTATTAAAAATTTCTCACATAGTCTCAACATGTTGGAAAAGGAAGATTGGGAAAATTGTGGCAGCCCAGCTCTGTGAAGAGAGAGCAGCAGGTAGGGCAGAGTGGCTCCAGGCAAGAAGGATCCACGACAAAGGCCAAGCAGGGGAAATATCTCCCAGCCTTTCCACCCCACACTGAGGTTAGAACACCTGATGACCACTCCAAGCACCCACAGGGCTCTGTTCCTCCTGCATGCAGGCAACAAGAAAGGCAAGAAGGCAAACTTCCCTTAATATTTTTCTTCTGGCTGTACTACCAAGCAGTGCCTCAGCAGGAGACTGCAGAGAAGAAAACGCTAAAATCTGCCCAGGTAGTGACACCTCCCACATTTCTGCCCCTCATGACTGGTGAGAAGGTTGAGGAATACAGATTCAACTGGATTTTACTGTAGAATGAAATGAGAAATACCCATTGCTGGGTTTTGTTTTCCATCAACACAAGGGGAAAGTCAGACAGACCTTAAATCAAAGTCTGATGCTCACAAATTTCCTGCCCAAACATTCCTCTCTGTCCCAACTGAACAAAATTTTGTTCCGCTTACAGACAGATCCTTTAGAAACACATCAGAAGAATTAAATTGTATTAACTGTGACCTTATTCCATTTTCTTGTAATTTAAGAACAAAACTATCAATAATTGAGCCCGTGTTATAAAGATGCTTTCTTGGCTTTGCCTTCATTACCTTGGAAAAGTCAAAGCTCCACATCTGCCAGTGGAAGAGCTTCCCAACAGTGTCCCCAAAAGAATGGCAGGCAGGAGCTGTGAGGGACACTCCAGCTGTCACATCCCACAGTTGCTGAACTGCTGCCCAGACCACACAGACTCCCAAGATCTCACACATGCACAGAGCAGTTTTGACCAACGTCCTCCATTTTCAGCAGATCCAAAAAAGACAAATTCTAACTGAAAACTATCTACTGTATCCTTACCAAGCTGTTGTGTTATTCATATTTTAAAGTTTAGTTGACAGAAAATGACTACACAGAGAACGACCCTGATTTCATGATATGTAAAAAAAGAAGGCAAATTTCTCAACATCCCAAGGATTCAGCAAGTGCTTGGTTTCAGGGAAAAGCAGTAGTACATTAAGAAGAGTCTGATTTCAAAGTTTTCTTACATTAATCAAAATAACTTATAACTATGTTCAGAGTTAAGAACTACTCTTCTACTTTTAGCATATTCCAATTATGGTTTGATTTGTGATGGCAGTGAAATGAGCTTTTCAAGTAGAATCCATTGTTCGGTTCTTCCCACCGGATAATTTGCTGCTAGGTGCTGCCTGCAACTTATCATCAATCAACAAAAATGTCAACAGAGTGGCAGGATTAAGGATCTTCTACAGAATCAGCACTTCTACATCCCTTCTTTGTCTCAGAAGGCCACGACTGGATATTTCAGTTGCTACGTAAGAAAAACACAAGCGCTGCTTGATTTTGGGGCTGCCATTTTTCAAAAACTGTCCCAAATCATCAAAAACATAACACTTGGAGAGCAGTTCCCCTTCTTGCTCTAGGCAGCTGCTAGAAACAAACCAATCCAGCTTTTCAAGAGCAAGCAAAGGTTATTTTTGCTATAAATTAAAGATAAATGTACCCTGCTAGAACACTTCACCTGGCAGAGTTGGAGCCAGACAGAGAGATGAGCTTTTATCACAGTTGTTTAAGTGCAGGTGCTTTAAACATCAGATAGGACTTAAAATCTTCAAGTCATTTCAGATAATTAAATTAGATATTTTAAGTGTGTCTTTGCTCATAATAGGAATGTAATAGTCTACTAAAAGATTATTGAAGGTTTGTTTTTTTTGTTTTTTTTTTTTTAATTTGATGCTGTTTGGTGATTTTTTACAAGAGCAGTTGTGGAAATTTCAAACCAGGGAGGACACTAATAAAAACAAGCTTCATTTCTAGATTAAATCTGTCTAACCTGTATTCCTCAGATCCAAACCTTCTTTGTTCACTGATTCTGAAGGTTCATGGAGAATTCCACATGGAGACTTTCCCTAGAGACATCCATCCACCTAGGGATGTTTCCACATTTTAAGCTTCTTTCAAAGTAGTAAGTAATCTTACAAGGTTTAAAAGAACTGTACTTTAGCCATTTCATTCAAAACATACAAAGCTTTAACACAAACATCTAAATACTTTCCGTGATATACTTATTTGAGTACAATTCAAAAGGTATAAAAAAAAATCCCTTCCCCTCACTCAGCTGCGTGAAAAATATCCTTTTTTACAAGAGCTGGTTAGTTAGGAGCTCTACACCAAGAAATGAGCAACACAAACTACAAAAACACACATTTAAAATCACAAATAGAAACTAAATTTCAGCACTACACCTAAATTCATCAGTTTTATGGCCAAAAAAGAAAAATTCCTTGACGACTAAAGTGAAACTGGAGCTCTCCTAAATTAATAGCCTCCGTTTGTGTTCCTTTTAGTTTGGTCAGGAAAATGAAGTAAGTGAGGGGAGATCAGGGAGAAACCTGAAGAAGTTCTGTGTTAGAAAGCTCAGCCCAAAGGCAGGTGCAGGTCTGTGCTTACCTCCAGCAGAAGGGGTAGCTGTGCTGGAAGGTGGTGCTGTGGATCAGCCGGCCCTTCTCCTTCAGCCATTTGATGATGTGCTTATCTGCATCCTAAAAAGAAACATTCTCCTTGCAAAACACATCTCTCAGTAAGCTACTACAGGATTTGTCTCAGACAATAAAATTAGGTTTTAAAAAAACTGTGCATAACCCAGCATTTACACACACACACACACGAAAAGGTTTCTATCAAGTTTATACATTTTCCACAGGGGCACTGTAAAACACTAAATTTGCAAAGTTATTTGCTCTCCAAAATCTGTTTATTTACAGTGTCTTCAATGTGTCTCTGCCATCTGGATAAATTAAAATTTATAAATTAAAGCATCAGTCCTTTTTTACCCTTACATCTTTTTCCACATACACACAACTGTGTATAAAATTCAAATTCTCTGAAGCACCAGTACGAGCCAGAAACCATATTGTTTAATATCCTAATGATTGAGTCTTCTAATTTTGTGGCAGAAAAATCACAAAATGCTTTTTACCTAATATTTAAACTTCCTGATACTACATTCCTCTAAAGTGACTACATTGTAGAATTTGAAGCATATTTCACAATACCTCATTAACTAACTGGGATTGATATGCTAAGCTGGAAGTGAAACCTGTATATTGATAATTTAAGACAATCTACTGAACATACAAGTGTCAATACGACATTAAGGAACAAAATATACAAATATCTATAAGTGAAAAATTCAGTATCATATGAAAATTTTCCAAGAGTCTTAAATTCAAATTTCTACCAGCAAGAAGCTAAACATGGAGCCTCCAGTGTCTTCTTATTTGCCTTAATGCATAAAGCAGGAAGAAAAGATAGTTGATTGAATCCTCAGCTTAATTGAAAAAGACTTTTAAATCTTGTATTGCATTTGTTTACAGGAACATGCTTTGCTATCAAACTGCAGCAGCAGGGTTAAAAGCAATTTGTTTTCTCAGGACACGGAATTTAAGAGGCACTCCCTGCTAGGGATTTGTATCTGGAGCAATGTGGAGTTCCTGTGGGTTCCTTTTCCAGGGATTCTCCTGCATCTCTTGGCAAGCAAACTCCCACTGCAACACAGCCCCCAAGTGGGGGAAGTGACTGGATTTCTCCCTTCTAGTGGGTCATGTTCCATCAGCTGGCTGGGAGAAATTTGAGGATGGCACCTGGGAATTGAGAGTCATCCAGAGGTGAGGCAGGCCCTGCACATGTGCCTGGAGGCTCTGGACATGACATTTCTGTCAGGAAAAGCACAGAGTGAGAGTCTACCTGGAGTAGCTGCAAACAGGATACTCCTCTGCCCTCTCACAACAGATACACAACATTACCTGCATTTCACCTTTTTTCTCAGCTGCTTAATAAACAATTCCAACCTTGTTGCAAATGTTTAAATGCATTTTAATTTATCAAGATACCAGTCACACACTGAAAACAAGCCCACAAAGGGAAAGAAAAGAAAGCTTCTACCATATAGAAAATGTGTCTTGAATAAAGTAGCAAATACTGAAATACTAAAGTAGAAGATACTGTCTCCAGGCCCACTGACCTTCACATACTGCCCAGCAAAGTCAGCCACTTCTGCTGTGAAGCAGCCTGATGCATCAACAGGACACACAGGCACAGAGTCCTTCTGAATGATATTAAAATCCATGCAGACTCTGTAATCATCCTGCAAAAGAGACAAGCACCAAGCTGTAAGAATACAAAATACTGGGTAAATATCCATCCTTCAAAACAGAAATTAAATATTAAACAGAAAAGGTGATGACTGGGCAAGAACAGCAAAATACTCAGCCTTCACTAATCCCAAACACTGATGAGAAAGTCCTGTTTTATAGGACTGTAGCTTTATGCATGCACAGAATTATGATTTGTGCAGCCTCTCACCTAGTACAGGGGATATGTGCATGTTTTCCTGTGCACATCAATGCACACACACACACAGGTTCTATGTGTCTGAGTACACACATACTCTCATAGTGAACAGCTTCAGGCAACCATTAAATGGCAGAACTGCCAACCACTCCATCCTGCTCCTGTCCCAGCAGAGCCTGCATGTGCCCAGCTCTCCAGCCAACAAAGCATTTTTCAGAAAGCAGGTTGTTTCAATCAGTCTAATTCTGGCATTTCACATAAGCAATCCCATTTTCTGAATGTCTTAGTGATCCAAAGCCTTTAAACCTGTATTTCTCAATCTTTTTTGGCCCATAGGCAATGCTACTGACCAAGAACCACACATGGACAACATCATAGGTTTTTTTCTTGGCCAGTCTCCAGTTAAATTTTTAATTTCCTGTAGCAGTAAGAAGGAAAAAAAACAAAAACAGTTGCTTCAGACTTTTCTGAACATGAGTGAAAAATAATGGCATTGGAGAAAAGATTAAAACAAAATGTAGGGGGATAGAAAGGTTCAGATTTTACCTTCAAGTGTGAAGTCACAGAAAATCTGTATCTCACCCAGTTACAGCAATGGCTTACAGGATACACAGCAGCTGCATCTAAAGCACCCCCTCAGCCTGTCCAAGGACAGCACACCAGAGCTGTGTGTAAATACTCATTTCATAGGCCAGTGCTCCATAGCTCCCTGAATTCTCCTTCCCTGGCCCTAACCAACCCAGGTGAGCCAGCTCTGGAGAGCCAGGGCATGGCTTCCATGTCCTCTGTGGTCTCATCCTGTCCCTTCAGCTCTCCCACTATCCCTGTGGCTCCCAGCTCCCCCAAGCCAGACGTGCTTTGTTTCACAAGGATGGAACTCATCCACAGACAGGGAAGTTGGCTGCTTCATGGACCAAAGCTTTACTCACAAAAAATCCCTCTGATGGCTGCCCTGGAGCAGAGCCCAGCCAGAGCCAAAGGATAAATTGGAGATTTATTAAAAGGCCTCACTGGACACACCTGGGCAGTGCCAGAGCCCAGCTGGGCCACACCCAAGATGCCCCAAAATGGTCACAAAATGGACACCTGGCCATGAGGTCTCACAGTTTGATAAGTTCTGCTCCATCAGCAGATTGGAGTTCATTGTCCAATTACAGCTCCAGGTTATGAAGCTCCATCCTCCTGGTTTTTCCTTCTCCCTTCACCATTGGTTTTGTTCTTGGGCCTGAAAGTTGTCCTTGGTCCCAAACTGGAGAAGGAATTGCTTTGTCTGTCTGCTCTGTGAAAGGAGCTTAGCAACACTTAATATGCAACCTGAAACTACCCACCAAAACAGCACAGAATCTAAAAAACTATAAAAGCTGAAACTCAAGGCATCACCTCTAGCTCCAGCACTCCCAGCAGAGCACAGCCTCTCCCCCTGTCCAGCAGCTGCAGAGAGCATCACACAATTATTCACCTGGTCCCCAGCTCCTGCAGCCAGGACATCACTGAGCCCTTCTCTGCTGGCCTCTCCTCAGCTGTTACTGCTGAGGCACTGGGAGCTGTGGGGTTTAAAATACAGGCCAGATGACAAAGCTGATGTCAGCCCTGATTTGGCAGGGAGCTGTTCAAGGCTTTGAAGCAACAGCCAGCACAGAACACGAAGCCTGGCACACTCTCAGCCCTGTTAAGGCAGCACAACAAACCTTGTCCCCAGGCAGTACCTCGCTCAAGAGGTGCTTCAGCTCCACTGCTGCAGCCCGGGGTACACAGAGGGCTTTGCTGCTCAGCTCCCTGCTTTTGAACAACTGGAACGTGAAGGAAAGCTCTCCAGACTCAGCTGCCATTTGATTTAATGAAGATTTCCCTCAGTAAAACATGAGGCAAGAATATATTCAGGCACATTCAAGGAATCCACAAGTGCTAAGCTCAAATAAAAGCTAAGACCAACGTTGGCTTTTTCCAGGATAGGGGTTACAATGGTCACTCCAGTACCTTAAAATCCCTCAAAAGATTACACTTAGAAGCTGTAATACACAAAATTAATAAATAGAAACTATTAAACAGCTCATTTGTGAGAAATCAGAAGCTTTTCCATGTGAAATTTTAATAAAATAACAGAAATATGAAGTCAAAGGTTCACTTCAGCACCTCTGAGCAAAAACCAACATCACTTTGCCAAGTGTGAAAAAAAAGTGCATCAGTAACAGATCTGTGAAACCTGTGTGCCATGGTCTGAGCAGGCACTAGAAGTACAACTAAAAATTTGTATGCAAATTCAAGTGTTACTAAAGCTTTTTAAGTTGACTGCAGGTACATATACATATGATGAAATGCCTGAGCAGCTGAATTTTAGTGTCATGTTAATCTGGAGGTACAATGCATTTACAGTGTTTTTAATACAGGTTTGTCTTGTTCTGTGAGCTTTAATTTTGATGTCTTTTGAACTGAAATAATAGAGTGCTCTGATATGGTGTGGCAGCTTGTATTTGGCAAAGGCATCACACAAGACAATGAAACTACATCTGCAACTAAATGAAGGTGAATTTTTACTTTCCATTTTTTTGGAGAAGGATATATTGCTGAGCTATCAGCAATACAGAAGATGTATCAGTAAGTAGGACTTTAAATAAATAAATAAAACCCTGACTTTCCAACTTTATTTATCAAAGGGACTCGCTTATATTGATGAGAAGGAACAGAGGCAAGACTCAAGGCTTGTTGTGAAGGACTGTGCTCTATTTCTTCTCCTCTGACCATCCTGGTCTAGTTATTCCTTTTCTGTTCACCTTCAACTCAACAGGAAGCTGCAGAGGAATTAACCAATTAACCAGGAAGACAATCCTGCCTGCCACCATGAAGCACTTCCCTTCTTCCATCCAAGCCTGTCTAAAGGCCAACACACAGTACCAACAGTATTCTACACAGAGCCCACTGTATAATAATGAAATCCTGAACCTGCACCAAGACCTCTGTGAGCTTTTCTGAACAGAAATCATCTGGGGGCTGCCAAAACTGAATTGCATGCACCCCCAAAAAGAAGGCAGCAGCATTAATTGCAACATACACTGTGCACTTTCCTTCTGAAGGCAGCACAGCCCATTGACTCAGGCCCTGTACCAAAAGTTAACTCAAACCTCTCCTTAGCTGATGACTGCAAGGTTTTGTTTGTGATGTCTGTGCACTTTTTCCTCACAGAATGTTGTATGTATTTTTTTTTCTTTGTGCAGCATTTAACTGTTTCCCTCAGGCTTTTTCCTAAAAAAAAAAAAAAATGTTTTACAAGTAATTGCTGATTTCCCAGGAGAGAGAAAAATATTTTCCTCTGTGTTTACAAAACTCAGTGGGCTTATTAAAAAAATCAAATAAAAGAGGGTAGATAATCCTTGCTCTAAGAGGCCAGCCAATCTTTCCAACAAGCTGTTTCCAATAAGTTTAACTGGACTGTGTGAATACACAAACCACTCTTAGAGCAGCCCAGGGAAAGCTCCTTCCAGAGCTCCTTCTCTGCTGGCAGCCTCTTCCTCTCCTTCCCTCCATCTCCCACAGCAAGAGCTCCTGACTCTAAACCAACTCTCAGCCCTCTGGAACATCCAAGATTCAGCTCCAGGGGAGAGTCTGAGGAGCAGAAGTGTGACAGGATTGATCCTCCTGAGGACACTTGACCAGCCACCACCATTTTCTTCATTAACTGCTAACACAGCCCACTCTAATTTTCTTTATTCAGAGCTATATTAAGCTGGAACATCTTTTCATATCAACAATCAACCTGACAAGGGAAACACCACCACAATGGATGTACCCTTCAGAAAAATGCAGGGAAAAAAGGATGGAAGAGGCTGGGCTATTTCACATGAATACAAAGAGGCCTGTTGCTCATGCCAAGTTTCTCTGGAAATTATGACAGAGCTCGAGGTCCAGGGATTGCTAATTGCTAGGCACTGCAAGTTTTTTGAGGGCATCTTTGGATAATGGCTGAAGACAGGACACTCTACAAAAAGGACAATGAGTCTAAACTAGTGCATTTAATTCAAGTGTCCAAAAACTGAAATGATTAAATCCATGACAAATTATTCCTCTTAGGCTTAAAAAAGAACAGACTGAGGGAAGGGACAATAAAGACAGAAAAAAAAAGAATGGAATGCAACAAAATCCTTTCACACCAAGGGATAAAGTCTCAGGACAAAAGCAGTGAAAGCATTTTCTCATTTTCTAAAAGCCCAGAGAGTAATGAAATTGAAGCACTCAAGAGGGGCAGTGTGTTGAGCAGAACTGCTGTTCCCAACCAAAATTACCACTTAGCAGGGCCAGTTTTCACTACCAGTGCCACAGATCAGCTCTTCTCAAAGCTCTAAGTTCACACTCTGAGAAAAGCTGAGCCCAATGACACTCAAAAGATACAGTGGTGAGTCCAGCTCCCACAAACCAAAGCCAGGGACACAAAAATCTCCAGCCTAGCACAGGCACTAAGTGGAAAAGCTCATGAGAATACAAAGCTACAGGATATTCTTACACTTCTAAGCAGCAAATGGGAAGATTGTTTAACATCAACCACCCTGAGAGAGTCTCCAGGAGCTGGAAAGCAACATGTGCTGGCCAAAATTAACATTACAGATGTGTAGTTCACACTTACAGCACCAAAATAGGGAGCCTGATGGACAACTCCTGTGCCTTCCTCCTCCTTCACATAACCATCCACTACCACAGTAAAGGCACCTTTTTCTTTGCACTGTAACACAAAAATATGGTTTTATATAGAGATATATTGACACACATACAGCAAAACAGAGTTGTTCAGAACCTGCCAGAGTCATGAGCCACACAAAAGAGGAAAGAACTGCATAAAAAATCAGTGACACAGTAAAATGTGACATCCCTAACATGACTTAATGACTTCCCATAGCCCAGACACCTGTGTACTTCATTTAAAGAGTGTCAAGTGTGATTAAATCTCACACTTCTCCACAAGGCCTCCAAGTCAATTATTCTTCAAGCCACAGATCTTCACACAGTTCAGGGCTTAACAGACTGCAAATCAATACACTCCTGAACGTGAGGACACAACCAAGAAAGGTACAGAAATTTCCCAGCATTTTTGTATGTCCTCCATACTGTTGAATTTGAAAGAAAGTTCCCTTTTATAGTCACACGTTTTCTTTATTTCCTCCAGAGAATAAGAGAAAATCCAGAAAAAAATTGCTAAGAAAAGATATTAGTCTTCAGTGCGTTCTGCTGAATTTTCAGATAATGAAAAATAAAGGGTTATTTACTATTCCTTAAAACAAAAATAGTAAAAAATTACTGCAGTCATAGCTGAACCAAATATGTTACAAAATATTAGGTTTGGCTTGTTCTGAAGGGAGCTATTTTGAGATAAGTTCTCCATTCTAAATAAAAAATTGTAGATGCCCCATCTGCTCCTTACAAGTACAGCAGAACTCACAAAATTTATCCATTCCAAACCTCAGATGCACGATCCAATTTTCTAAATTCAGCTGTGCTTGACTTTCCTCTAGAAATATCAGACCTTGCTCCCTACAGAGGTTTTCCCACCTCTGCTGACTCCTGCACACCTTTCAGAACAGAAAGTGTGGCTCATGGCCAAATCCCTTACAGGAGTTCACAGCAGCCTGGTCAGCAGTGCTGTATCTCCCCTTTGAAAAATGTAATCAGTTTTTAATCAGATTTTTTTCAAAAAAATCCAGGAAAATTCTCTACGCATTCTCCTATTGCTACATATTATTTTATCATCTGTGAGGCCATAAAAGCTGCATGCAGATAAATCTGATACATCAGGAGGTTTTTACCAAAGGCTTTTTAAGTCTTCAGTGGGAAATATGACATATCTGTGATTGTTATCCAAAGTCAGTCATTCCCTTGTGAGAATGAGAGAATATTTGTTAATATGTATTGAAGTGTCTCTGCAATCTGAAATCAAACTTCTATTTATCATCCGGTGTTTACTCTGAGTATATTTAAAACTTAAAGGAAAAAAATTAGAGAAAAAAGTCACCACTCTTTTTCAAACTTTCACTAGGATTTTAAGGTACTTTAATACAACCTGGAGCTTGTTATTAGAACCTAAGATCTTTTCATAATATAAACAAGGAATATTCAGAATGAGTTTTATTTTTGTCTTTATATCCTGTATCAAACATCAAACTCGTTCATCTTACCTGAATAAAATATTCAAAGAGTGGTATATATTTCTTGCCTTTAAGAACAATACCAGGAAACCTGAGGAGAAAGATTTACAAGAAAATAAATTAAGAACTTGAAAACTGGTTTTTTTATTACTTGCTTCTTCACTTCCCTGACAGAATTTGATTTCAGAAGATGAAAAGAATTTCCTTAAGTTTACTTCCCACCTCTGTGGTAACTTGGACTTGGAGAAAAAAAACAAACAAACTTTTCATGCATCCCTGCTACCAGTCAACAACTTGTACCTGATGGACTTCAATCAATCAGTGTAAATTAATAAAGAAATTAAGCATTAATGACAAGCTCCTTATGATAAAGCTGGGCAAGAATCTTCTGGATAAAACACAATATTGATAAAAACAGAGTCCTAAAGCTCAGCATGTCCAAGAGAACTAAATAATGACCCAAAACACCTGAAGTTTTATGTACAGAAGATGTGACACAGGGTACTGCAGCCTATAAAGCCTCATTCCTTATTCTAAAACTGGGCATCCAAACTCTCCACAGGCATCTCAGGGCATGATCCAACACAGACAGGACTGGCTGAGGAACCAGCTGAGCCAGACAAGAAATGGAAGGCAGAGATGGAGCCTGCAGGTCTGGCTCCCTTCAGGCTTCTGACAGCAGCTGACAAAGGCAGTGATTAGGCTGGGATTTGCAGCTCAGAACTCTCCTGAAAGTGCTTAAATTGTCCAATTTCAGGGGGAAAATCCAGCTAACACATAATCTAATAGATGGGCTGGCTCTCTGACTGTGTCCCAGCTGTGCTCTCTCCTTACTCTGCCCTTGATCTACAACTTCCAAACAACAGCCAAACCATGAAACACTTGACTCCTTCAAAGTAGGGGACTCTTCAAAGCTGTTTCACTGCACAGGAAGGACCTGAAGCAACATTTGCTGCTGAATCCAAGAGCACGACTCCTCAGCCCAGCACACACAGTATCCTCCAGGAATAGGGCAGATATCTATTTTAAGCCTCAGCTTTGCAGATGGTTTATATGTTTTTATATTACAAACAGCCTTAGGAATGTTTTGAGGTGCTTAATCAGGATCAGATGAGAGAAAAGTATCCCAGTGCTCAGCCACACAGATGAGAGAATGCTCAGATACAGAATGTGAAGCACCAAAACTGGCTTAAAAAAAAAAA
>VZTB01018257.1:30259-54973 GCA_013397245.1 Thryothorus ludovicianus
AAAAAAAAAAAAAAGTAGTAATATTCTTATTTAACACAAGTCAAAGAAAGGTAAAGGCTGTGAATCACAGTCCTGATTTTCATTATGGGATCTGAAATACTTTGTTTGTCAAAGCCATGAACTTCAGGTTGAAAACTGATACAATAGTGCCTTCTTGTGACCTAAGCTGTAGTGGTAAGACTCCTTCAAAATCACTTCATCCTTCACTCTCAGGAGATCAGAAATCTCTGGTCTGGATTCTTTAGAATCCAAAAAGAAACAACAAGGGAAAACAGTGCGAAGAAATTAAATACACCAGAGGACTGAAATCTAACACAAGGGGAGGGAAATGCTCAACCATCATGACCCATCTACCACTGCTAAATGAAACAAGAAGCCACTCAACAGCCAAAATTGGGGTAATCCACCCAGACCAGCTCATGAGTGCAAGGCAGCCAGTTCAGGGCACTTGAGACACTGAACATTTTCCATCACACCATTCCCTGACCTCTGCCTGATGCCTGCTATAGATTAAGTTGCATCTACTTCTCCTTCAAGGGCCTGACTGCTTGAGAATTTAAAAGTGAGCTAAAGAAAGAAAAACTTTAGAGCAGAAGTGGTGAAGTTCATTTCTATGAACTTAGATACTCATAGATCTAAATCTTTCACAGATCCATTGAACTACCAGCTACCTTTTAATTGTCTTACATTTCACATATGAGAAAATTAATTATTACATAACAGAAAAACTGGAGCGTGACCAAAACCAGAAAAGAAAGCAGCTTGAAAAGAGACCATAGCACTAATACAAAAAGAAAATATACTTCTCTGCAAGATTTGCTAGCAGCCTTATACCCAGGCAGAGGTTAAAAAAAAAAAAAGGAAAAATTTAAAAATAATCTGAGATTGGGAGGGGGTTAAGTGGTGTTGTTAGAAATATCATTAGCCAGGAAGATAAATACAACACCTGAAATGTGGATGATTTTCTTAAAGAGCAGGCTCTTCACATTTCTGATGAAGACCCCACATCAAAAAAAAGGCCAAAATGTTCTGTGCTTTCCTGGATATAGAATGACTGCAGTCACACTGAAGTTAAATTTGTAGTATTGCATTAAAAGAAGAATTTGGAAGCAAAAGACAACAAATTTAATATATGGGCTACCTTGCTTCCTTTTTAAGCCTAAAGCAAATGTATTAAAAAATACTTAAGAAAATAAAATGGTTTTGGTAGGAAGGTTTAGTTTTTCGACACTCTGACCAAGTTTCAAAGGACCAAAAAGGAACAGATGATCTGTATTTGCCAAGAGAACTGAAGCACTGATGGACCTGAAAACCACTGAGACAGGTCTAACAACCTGACTCAACTTCAGGTGATTGAGAGTCTTTAGTAAGTGAAGTGCTAAAGAACATATACAGTGTGAATTTGTCAAGAACAAGTCACACAAAGCCAAAATCTTTGGGGCAGACTTACCAGCTTAGATAGCAAGAAAGCAGATCAAATTCAGGTTTAATGTTAGTGAGAAACTTTATCACTCCAACATGCACAAACACTTGGACTGGAGGATACACCATCACTTCAAGAGAAAGTTGTTGTTAGCTCAGTATCAAAAAGAAAATTCCCAGGGGTGTCCTGGCAGGACCATCCTGACACTGACACTATTCCATGGTTCCACTGGTGACTCAGAGGGGAGAAAAAAACTCCAGAGATCACAAGTTCAGCCAAGCCTGAAGAATGAGAGCACTGAACATCATCTTTAGAAACTGAACACCAGCTTAAATTGGTACAGACCAAGTGACAGATTAGGAGCATTCTCATAGAGGGGAGGGAAGGAGGGAAATCAATGCAGAAATTTAAAATTATTCAACTGTCACAGTATGAGCCATCAGAATGGGAAACATCTTAAACAAACATTTCGCTTTGTATTTCCCTGATTTAATGACTACATGCAACTGCTTAGCAGAAATATCCTCTATTTTTTCAATTTAAAGCATTCAATGGCTTGATAAAAAGACAAAAATAGAAATAACTGATGCCAGTGAAGAAGGAGTGTTATTCTCAAAAACGTTTCTAGTCTTTATTTTTTTTATTGTGTTTATGTGGGGTTTTATAGTTTTCTAGTTTGCTTGTTTGAATAAAGTGAGCAAACAAGTATTTGTTGTATTTGACCTCTTTAACAGGCTACTGGTTTATACAAAATGTTTCAGAGAAGCCAAGACATTTTGTCTAAAAGAGCTACAGAATTTAATACCTGCACCCCCTGCCCAGTCTGACTTCTTAAATAATTCCTATTTTTCCACCTAATCAAGATGAATAAGCAGCCTGCAGAAAGCAATGACTGACACTAACTACAGAATTAATATTTATTTGCTAAAAACAATGGGATTGTTTTGCCCATTTCCCTTTAAATCTTTACATAATGTGTAGAAGAAGGCATTTGTACTACACCTCCAGTATTTTCTCAAACTTTTACCTTAATGTACACAGGAAAGGGATGAACTATGGAACCTTTTTCCCCCACCACAATACAAGGATCCAATGAAACTTGCTTTCTATTTGTAGCTTCACACACACAACCAATTTGTTCCAGCAAATTTCAATTCCTTTTATAGATTTTTGCAATATAAGCACAGATGCAGGGAAATCCATCTTCTTAAAAACATTTTAACTTCTGATCTAAGAAAATACTGAAAGCTAGCAAGTGTAATAATTTATGTACTTGCCTGTCAAGTATCTGATATTCACTGTCAGATTTGTACAGCGCCACCAGCCTGGACTCCATCAAAATGTACATCTTCCCTGTGGCTTTATCTAGAGTATAAAATAAAACAAAGCAGGATTTTCACAAATCTCAGTTTAATCCCCTCTTTTGCACCATTACGAAAACTTTCAATATATGTAAGATACTGCATCAATAAAACTGTCCAGAAAAATCCTTTATTGCTTTCCAGCTACTTTTCACCCACACAGCCAGTTAAGGAACACTTTCCAAAGGCTTAGTTTAAACAGAAACCACAGGATAAAACCCAGGCCACTGCTTTTCAGAGTGTTTTGTTGTTGCAGAGGAAGAAATACCTTGTCTATTACTGCTGAGTCAAATAAAAAAGCAGCTGAGAAGTTTCAGTAAAGTGTGACACAAACAGAGGGAAGCAATTGGAAGATGGACAATGACTACATAAAATCAATATTATTAAGCTGTAAGCTAATGATTGCAGCCTTCCCGAGATTTGCTATTTCAATTATATGCTTGGTATTCTTTATAAAAGAAATATATCCCAACAAAGAAAGTGAACATCAAAAGAGTGAAATTTGATGAACAAAACTCATTTCCTACCCCAAACCACCCTGGTTTCCTAAATTCAGTGACAAACTTTATTCAGGTTGCTACCCTGCCAGCTGTGGGTCACTGTCCCACAGCAGTGAGCCAGAGACACCCAAACCCAACTCAGCACCTCAGGCAAGAGAGGTAATTTCTGAAAACACACAGTATTTCTTTTTAAGATGATCAAATTTATGTTTAAACTTTTGAAAAGTGAAACATACTTAGGTCTCTCCAAAGAAAGAAAATTCAAACACATGGAGTTCACTGCAAAGGCCTGCACAACTTCATGTTTAACACATGATAAATTCATGTGGTTATTTTGAAACTGGAAATTGTTACTGTTTGTAGATGAAGGTATAATTAAAGACTACAAATACATACACACTCCTTTTTTTATGATTCTTTATTTCATCTACCAGTATTTTTTAAGGAGTAGCTCTCAAGTCAAGTTAAATAACAAGAGCAGAGCAGTTGGAAATCATCAGCCACATCCAAAGTGGATCTCATCCTACAAACTACCTCTGGTAGAACCTCAGAAAAGTTCTGTAAATTTAAAATAAACCAGCCTAAAATACAGAACATAAGTACATATTCACAGGCATTGCAGGAAGAGGTATTCAACACTTGCCTCTCAGTTTTACATACTGCAGCTCTGGGTTAACACAAAGGGCCAGATTGCTGGGCAAGGTCCAGGGAGTCGTGGTCCAGGCAATGAGAGAAACACTTGGATCTTCCTCCAGTGGGAAACTAACGGTCACAGAAGGATCCTGAACATCCTGAAAAACAATTTAACATGCCATGTTCATCTGTAATGCAAAAGGTGAAGTGGCAGCATAAAGTTAGAATAGAGCATCAGACACTGAGCTCTTCACTACACCAGTGTAGTTTGTTCGTGCAACAAGGCCACAGGGTTAAAATCTCCCATTAGCAGGGAGATTTGGGGGATTTGCTGCCAAATCACCAAAGAAAGACAAGTGCAGTTCCTTTAGGTACCTCTTATAACACCGTTTTTGAAGTTAGGAACCAATCTCAGGGGTCAGGAAAAGAAGCAGTTTCTCAGATACTGCTAAACAAAGCCTTTTCAATATTTTCTTCTGCAGTCAGGGATTAGGAAGAACAGTCATCATATAAAATAATTCATCCTAATTAAGAAGCTGTTGTTAACAAGGGGAGAAAAACGTTTGGGGTACTTAAAAACAAGAGTATGTCAATATTTAAGGGTAAAAAAAGCCTCAGGGAAGGAGACTTTTGTCAACTACTCCACAAAACTTCACCTTCAAATGAGTCCAAAAAATCCCCTGAAAACAAAATTTTCTTTCAGCCAAGTACAACCCTATTCAGTCACTTCACATTTCACATATGATGAAAAGCTGCTTGTAAAAGCAAGTCTAATCCTGCAAACGTGAAACTTTTCACTAGGAAATTGTAAATGTCAGCTCAGAGGGTGCCATGCACACCGAGCCCAAGCCCAGAAATAGGTCCTGTGGCCTCGGCACGTCTCATGCGAGGCGCTCTGCTTTCCACCCAGCATCATGGAACACTTAATGGCATCATGGGACAGGCAGCTATTTATGTCTGAGCTGAGGGCTGCTCCAGAGGGAATTTTCTGTGAACATCTGGTGCAGTCAACAGTAAAACATAAATATTACATAACCCATGGCCTGAGCTCAATAGCAGGCAGAGAACGAGCTCCTGCTTCTGTCTGTACCAAGTGCAAGGCAGCACTGCAGGCTACTCACTTTGCTTTCTGAAGCACTGAGCTCACCAAGTAAATAAAAACAACTAGTAAAGCATAAAAAAATACCATCCAGGCTGCCAGGTAATGGCATGGTGTACTGTTTTAGCTGTTAAAATTTCACCTGCAGACACCACTCCTTCAGTTCAGTGCACTAGCAGCTGCTGGCAGTGTAAACTCAAGTGTGCATTGGACACCCACCTCCAGTTCTGAATGTGCTCCTGATCCATGTCCCAATTCTCAGAGGATCAATAAACAGCAGCCAAAGGCTGCTTTCCACTGGGAGAAAGGCAACAGCTGCTTCACACCCAGAAATGACTGTGCTCACCAAGAATAAATCCTGTCAGCTCACAGACCTACAACTTCCAAACATCACTTCTAGCAGATGAGAAAGATAATTTTTGCATGGACTGGCAGAGCAGCATCCCACCCACACACACCTCTGGTTCTAGAGTAAGAAACAGCATCAAAATATTTCATTAAGATTCAAGAAGAGAAGAGAGATTTATGGAAAAGCTAGATGGAAAAAGAGAACACAGATACACACACACACACAAACCCTCCAAAATAGTGTTTGTTCTAAAGAAAATTCATTTATCTGAGCCTATGTGAAATGTCAGTCAATAAGGACAAGAAAAGTAATTATTTCAGTTGTCAAACAGTCACAAATACCAAGATATCTTTGAAAATCTCCCTTTCACAAATCACAAACCATTTTTTCTTCAATATAAATACCCCTCAGCAATACTGAAAACTGGCATCTCTCTAGTGTCTGTGGGCTGCATTGTACTCCAAGTCTACTTAAACATTTGTTTTAAAAACACTATTTTCTGCCCAGAAAACTGGCCTTTCTTAGGTAAGATGCAGAGACAAGATGAACAATCTGTGCTAGCTCTCTGCTCTCACAATGCAAGTGAAAGATTTACAATATAAGGATATGGAGGCCCGGGTCAGAATGGGAAAGGATACAAAACCTCCATCCACAAACTAATGTGGAAATTGGAAAACTGGGACACAAGTTCTGCCTTCACATACATGAACATGAGTGTGTTGCAAGTGGGAAGCTGCACTTGCTTTATCTTGTCACCCATTTTTAAAGGAATATTTTATAAAACCACAGTAAACCCTGCATTTTATTACATAAAACATTTTCTGGTGTATCCCCATGTAAATTAATGATTCTTAAAAGAACCACTATCCTACAACAACATAGTCTTTGACATTCCTTATGAATTCCATCATAGAAAATTCAAACCCTGCCAAAAACCCTCTTCTTTTCAGATGTGCACAGACAGGGACAACTGCAGCTCTCTGAAAATTCAGCATAAAAATCCACCACTGCAATAAAAACTTGAAAGTCCAGAGAGGGAAGAATTTACCACAACAAAACCAAGTGTGTACTTCAAACAGCTGTAAGTAGCAACTAAGGAAGAAGTTTAAGATCAAATGATCCAAACAAATAGAGCAAAATATGATCAAAATTAACCATTTACCTAGATTTTTACTACCAATTTGGAGAGTAATGACATGTTTAGGTACCACCAAGCGAAAAGTACTAAAGCTTTTCAAATCCAAACAGAAAAAAAAAAAAAAACAAAAACAGAGAAATCCAACTGCAGCTTACCTTGTAGTTCTGATGGGACTCAAAGTTGGACAGGGGGGTGTTGCATGCTGTTGAAAAAGGCATCACCTTAACCCCTCTATACACCAGTCCTTTGTCATAGAGCTGCTTGAAAACCCACCTGGAAGTACAAGGAACAAGGAATAACTTGGTGTTTCATATTTAGTAAATAAACTGTAAAATGAGATTTCTGCCCTAGTTGGAGTTTCTTTCTGAATTACATCTTTTTTTAAAAAATCCACCATAGACTAAAGACAATATTTGCAAGTCAAAAAGCAAAGAGAAAAACTGCATTTCTGGCAGTTTTTTTAGCTGTAGCTGGTTCTAGCAGCTTGGTATTCCATGCACTGGCTGCATAGCACAGAGATTTATCAGCAATATGGATTTGTGTTCCATCTAAATGCCTTCTCAGATTTCCTGAATACAAAGATCACCTGAAATTTGAACAATTAACAAGGCTGAAATCAGTCATAATTTAGAGAAGAGCTGTAGTGACATGGCTGCTCATTTCTCACATGATCTTGAGTTTCTGCTGCAGCCACCAGTGCTACAGCAGAGACACAGATACAGGTCAGAGCCACCTGCAACCCACCCTGAGTAAATCCTGATGATGTGAGAGCCTTTTCCACAGGAGGGCACAGCTAACCATGACAAATAATGAACTCAGTTTTACAGTGCTACAGTTTAATGCTCTCCTTTGAACTCAGATCCTCTCCAAGACCACAGTTTCACACCAAAGTCTAACTCTGCTTAGGAAATCATCAGAACAGCCTGTAGCATAGCTGGATCCTTATGTTTGCTTGAAATAATCAAGATAGAATTTTAATATTACAAGTGACAAATTGAGTCAATGCTCAAGATGAATGGAAGGTGGAAGAGAAACACTTCACACAACTCAAGGTGTCCGTGTGATGGACAAGCCCTGAACACTCCAGGGTTTCCTCAAGGATCATCAGCATTTATCAGCCTCTCATGTCTGGCTGACTTGCACACTCAGTGACACAGCCTGCAGGCTGTAAGGCAGGAGAGGGCAAGCCTTAAATAATCCTGCCAACTCCAACTCACAAATCAGAGCTGCTGCAGAGCCTCGTCATTTCCAATTTCACAGAAAAACTGTTAAACTCTGCTGACTTTAAAAGCTCCTTTATTCAAACTACGTTTTCAAACCATCCTGATCCCTTTTCTGGGTCCCTTTGCAGATAAATAGCTCATTGCTAAGCAACCAACCCTATCCTGGCAAGGAGCACTTTTTTCTGCAGGCTGTCATTTTGTGCTTGAGAATTTGGACCTGTATTTCAGTCAGTGTCTTGTCTGCTATGCTTGAAATTATCATCTTCAAAAAAAACACAAGTAGACTACTGCACTGATTATATCTGTGGCCCAAAATAAGAATATCAAAAGACATGCCCTGGCTTGCTGACATGGAAGTCCTCTGGTGCCTTAATCAGAATAATTATTACACTGCAAACTGGGCAGCTGGAGAAAATACAGAATGTCACATGGAAAACACGTGCAGTCCACTTAGATTCATCCATAGGCCTCCAGTAAAAGTCCAGAAATCTCCTATGAGTGGTGACTAACCTCAGAAAAATTATATAATCCAAAGTCTGAGATGGAAAAAGCCTCTGAGACCCTCAGGAGCATCAAGTTCTGCCACAGAGGAGCCAGAACCAGGATTCTCTGAGCTGTGCACTCCTACAAAGGTGCCTTACCTTACACACAACTCCAAAGAAACCTCGTTCAACCAAGAAATATCACCCACAGGCAAGGTGTAGCTGCCTGACCCCCAATCCAAATCTGAAACATAGCAGTGAGTGGCTATTTCACAGTGGTGATTTTAAGTTTATCAACTTAAGACTTGTATCAATCTAGATCAGTCTTTTATAAAAATGATCCCTGAATATAGTTTCACCAGCTTTCAGCATATAAATTTGAGCTGGCTAACTGCACAAGTTTTTGTGGGAGTTAAAATAACTTTAAATGTATGCTTACCCCCTCAGAGCATAATTAATGCAGCCTGTGACAAGTGACAGCTTTCCTACTGAAGGTGTTCTATTTGCCTTTCAAAAACAGTAACTAAAACACCTATAGAAAAAGGCTCCACTTTACTTTCTATAGAACACTGCCTACTAACAGCACACAAAAACTCCTCGGAGAAACAGAGAATATTTAATTTGGCTGTAAATAGAACTGTGAACTCGGGGAGCTGCTCAGGAAAGGTGAGCACCACGTGGAGCTGCCAGGCTCCAAGTGCAGGCCAGCATCTCCCTCCTGTGGCAATCCTGTCCCACTGCACAGGCTCCAGCTGTGTCCCCAGAGCCGGGGTGGCCTGCAGCCCCCACCCCTCCCTGAGCCCCTCAGCACCAGAGCTGGTCACCACCCAGCCCCTCCTTCAGCCAAACCAGCAGAATAAACAGAATTACAACTGAGTCAGGACTCCTGTTTGATGCCATAGCCCTCATTACCACTACACAAGCTCTTTTGTTATTTTAAAAAGCACCTAAAATGATTTCTTTACAAAAAAGCTTCTGGTGTGTGACCAGCAGAGCTGCAGAGATGATTCCCAAAGAGCTCAGTGCCCACCTGAAACACAGCACCTGCCAAAGATGAGATGGTTCTAACACTGAGTCACTTACAGGTGAATCCCATGTTCTGATTAAAGTGTCAGGAAAATTAACCCACAAACACCAGAGGTTTATGTCCATAAAGGAGACAGAGGAGTCCTTTTCTTTATTCCAATAAAGGGAGAGGCCATGGGGCATTTCTCCTGGGGTCTCTTTAATTTTTGGAGGACACAGACTCTCTTTTATCCCAATTTCCCAGCCACATTCCCCCCTCTCATTCCCCATTGGCTGAGGTACTTGAAAGGTACAGACTTCCCGAACGTGTGATACCTGATTTCCCTGTAACGTTCAACCCTCCTTTTTAATTTTTTAATTCTTATGGAATTGATGGTTTCTCCCCATTGCTTCTTTCATCTTTCAATATCCAATTTCATTTATCAACAAACCCACAGTTTGTAAGGCAAATCTCTTTTTTTCATTCATCAATCAGTGGAATCCTTCTCATTGTTTTCTTTATCTTTCAGTGCTAATTTTATCTACCAGCAGACCCACAGTTTGTTTGTAAAGACAAATATGTCATTCCTCTCAAAGAGTCATCACAATATTTTAGATAATAACCTCACCAAACATAGTTTAACTCTCATGTTTGAAAAATGTTGACACTTTACAAGAAAGGGGCCCCAGGTATAGAAGCCAAAATTGAAAATGTAGTGCTTTCAGAAAAAAAAATAATAATTTAAGGAAACCACAGAGCTTCTTTCTAGTGACAAACAAAACATTTACTTACACAAGTGAGAAATCAAATCCTTTTAATCTAATTCTGCTACATTTCTCCTCAAACATAAATAAATATAGTAGCATCTTCCTGGCTATGGGAGCAGCACTCAGAGCTTTAGTGAAGAAAAATGCAGTCTGGAAAAGGTGAAATTCAAGATACCTATTTCAGCTTCTTGTTAAGAGAGAATCTGGTTTCTAAACGTGCAAGGAACATTAAACTCCCAAAGTGATAAGATTTTGTTCCTGAAGTGTCATGAGGTGCAAGCCCAGTCAATAACAAAGACTTGCTCTCTCCCAGAACTCCCAAAAAACCAGAACTTTCCTGCAACATTTGTTCATCCAAGTCACACTCACAGCACACAAACACCACGTGGATATAACCAAATCCCTGCAAAGGGTGCTTCTGCTTCCAAAAGATACTGAATCAGTCGATGCAGCACTCCAAACCCTCCTGGCATCCCACACAGAATCCAACACCTCTCACTATGCAACAGCAAGCAGCACTTCCCAAACACGAACATCCAGCTCACATCAAAGAGAAGAATGGGATCTTGGAGCCTCCCAAGTTCTTAATGCCATTCCTTTGTGGGATCAAGGGGCTCTGTTTGCAATGATCAGTATCTAAAGGTTTTCTAAGGGTGTGAGAACTCCAACCTTTCCAGAGAACTAACTCATAACTAACACTGAGATTTATTTTCAAACACATATAAAGTGCTTTTCCCCCTTTCTTCTCTTTAAAGAAAAAACAGCAGGAACTGTAAACAGTTCTGTGGGCATTAGGGCAGCAGGATCTAGAGGTCTGTGATTTCAACAAATCCATGGGACTTCATGTAAATGGAAAATAATTATTGCTGTGTGACCTCACATCAGTTCATATCAAGATAAAAGGACAATTTTACAGCCTCTGTAGACCTACCAAACAAATCCAGACACAAACATCATGCTATGTAAGAAGCCCTGTCACTCAGAAGTTCAGCAAACACAGCATTCTTAACAGCACCATGGGAAGCAGAGCTTCTGAGGAAAGGTTTTCCTACAAATCACGGACAACATTTGAAAAACAAGATGAAATCAAAATGAAAGCAACAATCAAAAACAGATGCTTAGGAGCAAAAAAAAACTCTGAAAAAGTACTCAAAAACACTAGATGTGAATCAAAAAAGCATAAACTTAAGTGCAACATGAATTCCAATAACAAACCTATCTTCAGAACAGCATCTTGGAAAGACAGCTCCTTAAGAAAGTCAGGAAAGTATTTCTTTGTTCCAGGGCCTAGGACATGTTAAGCACAGAACTTGTCAAATTCTATGTTCAACTACCACTGAAAGCTTTAAAATCCTGGCAGACAGAGATCATCCTGCTGCAGGCCAACCCTCCAAGCTGTAATCTTTGGAGCAGTGTGCTTGTTGAGAGATTCTAGATCAAGCCAGAAATGCAAAACACCTGTACAACAGAAAATCTGAACATCTAAAACTGATGCTAGACTTATCCCTAAGATCCATAGGAGTACAGTGTATTCCTCCTCCAAAATACAGGTAAGGAGATACAACAACGACTGGAATGGTGAGAAGGTAACAAGAAAGGGACTAGGGAACTTAATGGACAAAGGAGGCACAAGAAAGAGGGAAAACATACAGGTAGCTCATAGAAAATTGGACAAACCACATTTCTTATCACCAGTATCTCTGTAGAGACTCATTAGTCATGGAATACACAGAAAGCAATAGTGATTTCTATTAGGAGAATTTCTAGCCAGAGATTTGTTGTTCTAGGATCATTCTGGTTTAGTGCTCAGTGCAGGGCCTGTCTCAGGGCAGGTGGGGTGTGAGCCCAGCTCTCCCTGGCACCTCCTCCCAGAGCTCTGTCACCCAGGGGAGCCCAGCACCATCTCACACAGGCTCAGCCCTGTTAAATTTTTGTAAAATTTAACAATTTAAAATTTAATGAGCAGTTGCTGGTTTGGGCACTAGATGGTGACAGGAATCTGCTCAAGCCACCCTGAGAGGAGCAGGAGGAGAGGCCAAGCCCTGGCATCACCCCAGAGCCATCCCCCCATGCCACCAGCTGCTTCCCCAGAGCTCAGGGAGAGCTGCAGCCAGGGGCAAACTCACACCCAGCCCACACCTGTGCAACAACCCAGCAGTGAAGACAAGAATTTATAGTTATTCCAGCTCCCAAAGATTGCTTTCAGACCACCTCAGGAAGAAGTTTAAGCTTCCATCAAACTCCTCTCACTTCACTGGTTGTGTCTTGAGACTGTACAAAACAAAAGCAAGAACATATTTCATGTTTGTGCCATGCCAGCTCAAGAATGTCACTCTCACTGCACTGTTCCAGTGAAGGGCATTTTTTAACTGAGATCCAAGCTGGCTGCAGAACAAATTGTACAGAATTAGAACTTAAAAGTTCTATGTAAGTTATTTAATATGGGCAGAGTTGACTGGATCCCAACATGCAAAACCAGTGCAGTATTACCTCTTACTGACACCAGCTCTCAATCCTCCCCTGAAAAATTCTGCCAGGATACCACAATTCTACCAATTAATGTTTTATTGTTAAGTCAAAATTTAGCAGGCTGAAAATTCAGTTTAGTGAGTCATCACATGACATAGCATCAAAATGCCAACATTTCCATCAGAACAATTATAAAGATGAAAAAGAAATGCTCTCTAGTATTCTGAGCTTATTAATATTGTTTTGCAGAGATCCCATACACAGATGTATTTGGTGCTTGAGTCCTAAATACTTCAAATCTAAATAATTTGGATCAAATCAGCCACCACTGAAAACAACATTTATCACAAGTATTAGATTATCTCACTGAACTCAACTGAAACAAGGAAGAAAACACCACATGCCACAAAGAAATTCCAGATGAGGCCACTCCAGAGCTGCAGGAAGAGCTACAGACCAGAAAAAGAACAACCTAAACAGACTGGTTTAGCTGATACATGACTAAAGACAAACTCCTTACAATATCTGAACCACAAAATCTACAGCTGCCATGCCCACTACCATTTTCATGACCAGGTTTTTTCCTAGGCCTAAAATCAGCATTGTATTCCCAGACAGAACAACAACAAGGTAAAACCACTGGTAAGGCCAATATGGCCTCCAGGGCAGTCAATGCAGAAATGAAACTGCAGTTTCTCTTTTGTACATAGCTGGACACTAAATTTTAAAACTTTTTAAAAGGATTTCAAAGGGAGCTCAGAAAAAATTGAATCAATTGTGAGAGAAGCATGCTAAAACCTACAGCTCAAATTAACACTCCTGATGGACACGAAAAGTAACTTCAGTAACAACTCGTGGGTCTCATGATTGCTTGGGTAACCATCCAATTTATATCATTTTTAGGAAATTGTGCATTACCCTGCCAAAAGCACCACTCTAAGTGCAGTGACGGGTTCTCCTTAAGCATTATCTCCTTCAGCCCTGAGACAGCCCTAGGAGACTTTCCAAAAAAACCCTCCAATTTTTAAAAACAGAAAATGTGTTTCATTAAATGATTTAACAGAAATGTAATAGTATGAAAAAGCAAAAAAAGTACAAAATTAAGAGGCTGTCTGCCTACATACTTCCTGAAATCTCACTGAGTTTTCAGATCCAATATAATTTAGAGTTTGTATCAAAGTAAGCATTAGAGGAGGTAATCTCTGTAACACAAGTGAAAGACCAGAAACTGCCTTTTAAAGAGATGGTAGAAGAAACAAACCACCAAAAAAAGGCCTGGGCTGCTGAGAGAGGCTCTGCAGCTAGCTTAAGTCAGGTTTGATTTTTAAGCTGCCAGTTAAACAGGATTTGAGGTGCCACTAAGTATTTTTGTAATTTACAGAATGAAAGTTTCTTGTCAGTTTTGCCTTTATAATCATGCAGGGTTTCTTCAGCTGAGTTAGTAAAAGGTGTGCTGCCTTCCCATCATCCTTCCAATGCCCACTGAAATCTCACTGGCACTTCAGCCCTCTGCAGAGGCTTCAGGGACATCCACCAGGTCTGTCAATCCATTACCACAACTTTATGAAACTATACAATTAAAGCTGATTAATAAAGTTAATATTACCAAATAGTCAATAATACTTTATTATTTATTATGGACATAATTTGCTTTT
The DNA here is from genome assembly GCA_013397245.1 of Thryothorus ludovicianus. NCBI lineage: Eukaryota > Metazoa > Chordata > Aves > Passeriformes > Certhiidae > Thryothorus > Thryothorus ludovicianus. The sequence goes on from VZTB01018257.1 coordinate 44,365, forward strand.
CAACAGCTTTTTGCCAGCATGTACTCTGCTAAAACCTCTCCCTGCAATTCACCTTGTCATTCTACCACCCAAAAGACTCACAGCTGCCATTTCTTCACTGTGTTAAACCAATATGATTATTCTTAACCTGTAGGTTGTCTGGTCTTTTGAAATCCCAACAGGCACCCTGAACACACTGCCAAAACACCCAAACTCTATTAAGCTCTGCACCAGGAGTCCAAGGCAGTTGTCAAACTGTGCTGCCAAGAAAAAGATAACAGCAGATGCACAGCCTCTAAATTCAGGCTTGAAGAAGAGGTTTGGAGCTAAACTGAGCTTGGACAGTTTGCCCATTTACAGCTGACAGTGTGAAAAACATCAAGAATGCAGAGATAGAATGTAATTTCCTAAACCAACCAAGGAACATATTAATAGATCTTCAGAGCTACTTTTAAGATGACATGGAGCAGTAAGATTTCAGGGCTCACTAAAGGAAGTGTTGGTGCACTTTATTTTGCAAAGCCCTGTTATCCTGGACAAGGAAAAAATGGGATAATTAACTCCATCACTTGGACATCAAGAGATTTCACACTGTTTTAATTACTCTGCCTGATGTTTTATCTGCATTTGGCAGTTTCAGAACAGCTCTAGTGATACAGGGACCAACACATGTTTGCATTGAGTGAAGCTTTTTTCACATTTCAAATCCATAAAGCAATTCATGCTCACTTACCACACAGACTCCATGAACTCGGGGTAAAGAGTTTTATAGTCATTTTCAAAGTCAATCCAGCGCCCTAATCTGGTAACACTGAACTGTCAAAACAAAAAAAACAGACATTAAAAGGCACCTTAACAACGCATCATCACGATACATTACCAATATTTATTCTGTAAAATAACAATCAGTTGGGTTTTTAAGTGCAGTGTTTGTCCCACCTCAATGAAATATATCTATAAAATATTTTAGTCTGATAATAGTTTCAAACCGTGTATTCAAACAGGCAAAAATAAGGAAGGAAACCATGAGCATGGTTATTTAGAACCAAGGTCACATAACAGGCAAATGTGTTCAACACAGCAAAAATAGTAAATCACTTGGATCATTCATCAAATAGAAATAGTGAATCACTCAAAGTTCAGCCAAGGTTCAAATGCCTGAAAATTGCTTTTCATTACAGTGGTCTCACTTCTATTTTTAAGACTACTTGTTGCAGAGACAGTGAAAACCCAGAAGACATAGTCTATCAGCTTTCAGTTACATGAAAACATGATGTAATTTGAAGACAAAGAAATGCTGAAAGAAATTGATACATGACAAGTTATCAAACTATTCCAAGGCCAACAGCCTTCTCTGACTTTCCCAGAGCCATGAGAGCTGCCAAAGCCACAGCAGTGACAGGTGCCAGCCCCTATCTCAGGACAGATCATGGTCACATCCAGACACTGCTGAGGAGTGAGCCAGCTGTGGGATTCACTGGGACAAGGGGGATTGCACAGCCATGCAAGCCACCAGCTCTGCAGGCAGCCAAGGCAGGGACACCTGGCTCGACAGTGGGACTGTCCTGACACTGTCACACCAGCAGAGTGAACACAGAACACATTCCTTCTCTCACCTCTACATTTTCACACAACACCTGAGCTCCTGACAGGCATCAGTTTCCATCCTGACCTTTAAGCCACTCTGACATTCCACGAGTAGGATCCATAGCCTAGGACTGATTAGCACAAGGATCCACAATGCTGGAGCATTATGTTTGGTCTCAGCATTTTAAAATCTCACACAGCTAAGGCACCCTTCCTGTTTTTTCATAAGGCTCAAATATTTGCTAATCACTCCAGGCAGAAAATAAATACTTTATCTAACAGGAATGCTGGTAATTCCTCTCCTAGAACTATTCCAAAATATTTGAATTTATTACAAGTCAAAAGATAATTAAACAAATTTCATTATTTTTATTTATCATCTCAAACACACGCATGCATTTGTTTTGTTCATAAATTTGTACCACAAGTTTATGAATAAAACAAAATACAAAATCCATTCACCACCCAAAAGATGATGCTTGGACTAACCAGCACTGCAGAAACATCAGTTGCTGAAGCACAGCAAGTTAAAAGGTATGGAAAATGAACAACAAATGTTCCAGGCTTGGCTGGGACAGGGTTAATTTTCTTCTTCATAGCTGGTACAGTGCTGTGCTCTGGATTTAGGACAGGAATAATGCTGTTAACCCACTGCTGGCTTAGGTGCTGCTGAGCAGTGCCTGCCCTTAGCAAGGGGCTCTCCGTTGCCCAGGCTGTGCCAGCCAGGAGCTGCACAAGGAGCTGGGTGGGAGAACAGCCAGGACAGCTGATCCAAACTGGCCAAAGGGACATTCCAGAGCACAGGACATCATGCCCAGCACAGAAACTGGGGGGACTTGGCCAGGAGCTGAGAATCACCAGGCAGAAACAGACTGGGCATCACTTGGTTTTCCTGGCTTTTATCCCTCCCTTCTCTCCTCTTTTACCATTATCATTAGCATCAGCATCATTATGTTTTATTTTGTTTCAATTAAACTGTTCTTATCTCCACTCACTGGTACTTGACTGCCAGCTGGGGTTAAACCACCACAACAAGCCAGAAAGAATCTTGCTAATTTTATTTCTAAAAGCAACAAGGAATTATCAATGATGGGTTTGAAATACAACATTTCAGAGTGTAATTTGAAAAAAACAAACTGTCTGCTTTTCATCAAGCCACTCACTGAGGTTTGGGCCAGTTACTCTACCCAAGGCAGGTCTGGATTCTTCAGACACTGGCCATAACTACAAAATGCTCCCAAGGGCAAGAGACACTTCAAGATTACTCTCAAGTAAGAAACTGCTATTTCCATGAAAAGAAATACAGCAGGACTAGAAACATGCAGAGGAGTATGATGAAGTAGAAGAGCTTTTACACGACAAAAAAAAAAAAATTAGTACTGTTCTGTCTAGGAAAAAAAAAATTATAGTTAAAATAAAGCTTTATTGGAAATCATTTTAGAGAACTACCATTCTTCAAACTTGCACACATCAACACTTTCCCTGTACTCCTGGGATGCAAAGCTGACATAAATATTCTCTGGGAAGACTGAGGGTTTACCCACACCTCTTGTGACAAAACCAGATGTGAGAAATTTTGTTCTTCCAAAAATACAAGCTGCTACCCTGCACTCTGGCAATGAAAAGACTATGGGAAAAGAGGAGCAGAAAAGCAGCGAGGTTAATGTTAATTTTAATTCTCTTTAATGGCTCCATTTGAAAACCAAAGACAGATCTTTCAATTTTCTATACAAGGGATGACACAAAGGAATAGACAACACTCAACATATCTATTATTTGTTCAGTGCATCTCATTAGACACTGTGAGCCCCAGGTAACCTGCAAGGTCCCTTCCCTTGACAGCACAGCAGTCCCTGTTCCAAACCACAATGGTGCTCCTTTTGTTCCCCTTTCAGGATCACAGGGGAGAAACACAGGAGCTTAAAGACATGAGATTTATGCACATAATCAGACAAAGGATGAAGTTCACCCCACCTGAAACACTTCTGCACAAACACATTCAGAAATGCTCAGCAGAACATGGACTGAGCCTTCACTCACCTCCCACTCCTTGGCGTATCTCATCACAATCCCTCTGCACTCTTTGTTGTAGGCTTCAATCCCCATCTTTGCCACATCCTCTGGCCCTTTAATGCCTAAAGTCTTGTCAATCTCATATTCCTGGGAGCATGGAAAAAAACCAAACAAAATATCCTGTTATCAAAAGCTTTCAGGATTTCCCTGGATAGTTTATTTGTGTCCTTTGTATTCTAATGAGGCTCAGGGGCCTCCTTTAACCTTTTGAGATTTCATGAGAGCTGCACCTGACCTAGGCAGGGATTTCACAGGCTCAACCTGGTGTGACTGTTTCTTTAGTATCTTTAAAAAAAAAATAACAAAAAACAGTTTCTGAAAAATGTACCAAATAAGTACAGATTCATAGCAATGAAGAGAGTGTAGGTGACCAGCAGGAAGCTCCTGATCTCACCACAAACAAAATCCAGAGAAACACACTGGACAGGGAACTTCCATTTCTCTTTTGGCAACAATGTCAGGTACAAAAGCAACAGAAATACAAGTGAAGCAGGGAACAGCAGGGAAAGAGGAACCAACAGAAGTACCTGCAGGTAAATTCATGACACATACCACAGGTAAGCCGTGGCAATCCCAGCCAAACCTCCTGTCAACATGAAAACCACTCTGATGGGCAAATCTGGTCACGATGTCTTTGATGGTTCCTGCAAGAATATGGCCATAGTGGGGGAGCCCCGTGGCAAACGGGGGGCCGTCGTAGAAGTTAAACCTACAACACAAAACATCCCCCATTAAAGCAAAAACTGAGCTTTAATGACAGGGTGACTGTGCTACTGCTTGTGTTTCACTAGGAAAATATCCACTCCTCCCTCTCCCATGATCAGTCAGCACAGGTGGCACGCTGGCAGTGGCACTGAAGGGAACATTCCAACCTGTTCAGCTCCTACCACTGCCCCATGCAACACCCCAGCTCCACAATGGGGAGAGCTCTCTGCTTACCTCCCCACTTCTCACAGACCCACCAGACAGGAAATTACAGGTTCATTACAACAGTTTGAACGCTGCTGATTCTTCAGCAAGTGAAATATAAAGGGACAGCAGCATGAGCTAGGCCTGCTGCTGGCAAAGGGAGCAGCTGCTGTTTACAGAACCAAGGAAAAACAAAGAGTAACTACAGCCAAGGCAACCCTGCTCTGCCACACACAGTGGCTACAGCTTTTATCAGATTCTTACCTAGGTCTGTTCTTTGACTGCTTTAGGCATTCCTTGAAACAATTAAGATTTTTCCAGAGCGTCAATATCTTCTCTTCCTCATTTGGAAAATTAATGTTTTCTGGAACTTGTTGAACCATTCTTTCCCAACAAGGATCAAGAAGAGAAAAATACACATTGAACAGCAGTGAGAAAAAATAACTCCATAAATACAATTTATATCTTTCAAATCCATATCACCAGTCTAAATCTCAGTTTTCTCAAGAGCCTGAGTCATTGCAGGCATGAAAGCAAGCACTCTATTCTGAAAAAAAAATTGACTGACTGGCACCAAAGTTCTGGAACAGGAAAAGGATTCCCCATTCATTCAACTCTGACTGTTTCCTTTTTAATCATGTTTTTATTTCTGTTTCCCAGAGAAAACAGTCAAAAGGTAAATTATTTTTTGGTTACAAGTTTCAGGTTTTTTCTTCAGGAAAAGCCTCCAAGTTCAAATTGACCCTGTGGGCACCAGTTTGGTGAGTTCTTAGAATTTCACTTTAAAATACTGAAGAAGGGGCTCCTTTTCACTGTACATTTACTCACACAGTTTAGATGTTTAAAAGAGCATTTTCCATCAGACTATGCCAGCAATCTCAGATACCCTAAAAGCAGCCAGACTGCAGAGAGCACAGCTATAAAACACTGCAAAGATGAACATGAGTTTTATAAGCACATTAAACCTAAGCCCCAATGAGCCACTTCCACGCTGTACAAGCAACACAGGGAAGATGAATTCTCAACACAATTAGGAACACACAACAGCTGCCTGGTTCCAGACCTGCTATGAGATACAAAAGGGTCAGATTTCATTAAAATGCCACGGCAAGAACTAAACAAAGCTCTGGGGGATAAGGCTGCTTTAAGAAAGCAGCTCCCTAACAGGAGAAAATTGGTTATGAATGGTGTAATAGATGCTACAGAATAAAAGGGTTCTTCCAGCTCTCACTTTAGTGCTGCTGCTCCTGAGCACAATTACACCAGAAATAGCTACTTACAGCACTCAGCATTAGAGAATCACAAATAATGGCACAAGGCCTGAGTCTTGTGATTTACTCAAGTTTGTAAATACTAACCATAAAGCAGCAACAAAGGCAAATGCATGAAGACAATTCTTCCAGTTACAGCTGAAGTTCCAAAACATTTGTTTAAATAGAAACCAGAACACTACAAAAATTGACAGCTCAAGGCTTGAACCCCTCTGAAAAAATGTGCTACAGACCAATTCCACCACTTTTGTATTTGTGGCAAACCATTCTCTCCACTAATAAACCCCAATTATCCTTTATCATCATCATATTATTATAATTGAGAATCAGGCAACCGAGTGCACAGGCACCACAGCATTTGGAGGGGAAATCAAGGGCTGACAAGGAACACATGGACATGGCCTGGTTGCATTTTAGAAAGGTAGCAACCAGCCCAAGCACAGTGAGTTACTCTACACACAACCTGCAGGAGTTTTCACCACTCTGCCTCGAAGCACTGATTTGGCTCTGGCATTTCTCAGTGATTTGATCACAGAGACAATGGAAATGACAGAAGAATTCAGCCTTAAAGCTTTCATCTCCCACCAGTCAGCTGAGCTGAGGTTTAAGGATGTTGAACTCAGCTCAAGCTCAGCCCTCCCAAATGAGTGATGACTGCAAAAGGTTTGGAGAGTAGTGGCCAGCTGGCAGGCCTGTGCAGCAGGGACAGAGACAGGCTGGGCTGGGGTGTGCAGGCACAGGCTGGGCTGGGGTGTGCAGGCACAGGCTGGGCTGGGGTGTGCAGGCACAGGCTGGGCTGGGGTGTGCAGGCACAGGCTGGGCTGGGGTGTGCAGGCACAGGCTGGGCTGGGGTGTGCAGGCACAGGCTGGGCTGGGGTGTGCAGGCACAGGCTGGGCTGGGGTGTGCAGGCACAGGCTGGGCTGGGGTGTGCAGGCACAGGCTGGGCTGGGGTGTGCAGGCACAGGCTGGGCTGGGGTGTGCAGGCACAGGCTGGGCTGGGGTGTGCAGGCACAGGCTGGGCTGGGGTGTGCAGGCACAGGCTGGGCTGGGGTGTGCAGGCACAGGCTGGGCTGGGGTGTGCAGGCACAGGCTGGGCTGGGGTGTGCAGGCACAGGCTGGGCTGGGGTGTGCAGGCACAGGCTGGGCTGGGGTGTGCAGGCACAGGCTGGGCTGGGGTGTGCAGGCACAGGCTGGGCTGGGGTGTGCAGGCACAGGCTGGGCTGGGGTGTGCAGGCACAGGCTGGGCTGGGGTGTGCAGGCACAGGCTGGGCTGGGGTGTGCAGGCACAGGCTGGGCTGGGGTGTGCAGGCACAGGCTGGGCTGGGGTGTGCAGGCACAGGCTGGGCTGGGGTGTGCAGGCACAGGCTGGGCTGGGGTGTGCAGGCACAGGCTGGGCTGGGGTGTGCAGGCACAGGCTGGGCTGGGGTGTGCAGGCACAGGCTGGGCTGGGGTGTGCAGGCACAGGCTGGGCTGGGGTGTGCAGGCACAGGCTGGGCTGGGGTGTGCAGGCACAGGCTGGGCTGGGGTGTGCAGGCACAGGCTGGGCTGGGGTGTGCAGGCACAGGCTGGGCTGGGGTGTGCAGGCACAGGCTGGGTTGGGGTGTGCCTGTGAGCGGGCTGTGGAGGCTGCTCACGGATCACAGACTCCCTGCGTACATCACAGAGTCACTGTGTGCCCATCTCCAGCTGGAACACTGCACAGGCACAGCAGTGCCCAGCAACCACAGGGCACCAATCCAGCAAAGCTCAGCAATGGCACAAGTTTATTGCATCAGAAGTAGGGGAAAAAAAAAAAAATACTGTTGGGAATTAATATGCAATCATCACTGCCGGTTATTTTTTCCAAGTTAGAAATCAGAATTTTAAACAGACTGAGATAAAAGGCAAAAGCACATTGAAAATCTTGCCGTGGCTCAACCTCAGCTGCGAAAAAAAGCCAAGCGAGCAAAAACATCACAAACATATTCCAGAAATTTTACAAACACATCTAATAAAACCAAACTTCACATTTACAGAGACCAGTAAAAACAGAAGGGTTCTCTATCTATTTTCTGCTGACAAGAAGTGTTAAAGACAATGCACCATTAAGCAAGTTTTTATTAAGTACACTCACTTTTCTAGAGGAGAACAGCATTCACCAGTAAAGGTGTCAAAGTTTGGAGATTGTACTACAGCAGTCTGAGACTTAAGCTGGGCTTCTTATCTACAAGAAAAAAAAACATGCATTAAAACCATAAAAGCAAGTTCACATGTGCTTTTTTTAAATATTAAGATTAATTTTTAAAAAAAATCAATAAAAATTCAATTAAAACACCACTATGAATGAAGTGAACCCACATTTGAGAAATATTGTTGTACTTTCCACAAATTAGATACATGATTAAAATAAAGTGGATTTCAAGATATAAATCATTTTGTTGACTGAGAAACTGTAAGTATAAAGATACAGGATGAACTAAAGGTGTACAAAATGTTTCTGATCTCCAGGGGTTTATGATCAGTCTCTTATTCTTGTTCCAGCCACCTTCTCCCACAAGCTATTCTGTGAAAGAGACCAAAGCTCCCTGCAAAGACAAGGAGGCTCCTTTCTCCACCTACAGCTGCCTTCTCCAAAGTTAAAAAATGCTCTCTTTTCCACACACACCCCATTTCTGCCTTTTTAGGGACTGTTATGGGGTAACATCAGTCAAAACTGTTCACTGAGAATCAAAACTCTCCATTTCTAGAAGGGATGGAAACAAGTTTAAAACAAAAGGAAGGATGGATGGGAACAGAATGCTAAACTACAGAACAAAGGTGGCTTCTGAAAATTTTGTACTAGTGTCTTATAGAAGGAATAAAACTGCAACACTAGCCCAGCTGTCCCCCTGCAAGGTTCTCCTTTAATACTGAAAATCCAATTACAACATCCCAGAGCAACAAGCACACTCATCAATTAATGCTATCTTTAGAGACATAAACCTCACGCTATGCAAGAGCCCAGTTTTACACTGTATCTTGTGACAGCTTAAGAAAATTTTGTCATCATCATACTACCTTGATTAAAAATGCAACATATCACTGAGAAAAAAAAAGAAATCTGGGTTATCTTGAAATAACTTTGAACCATGTCTTTTTAATAAAAACTCAGAAACCAGTGTCAGCTGAGTTACTGAACACAGCTTTTATGTGTTAAAAATTACTAAATAATGTTGGCTTTCGCATTTATGTATTGGCTTTTGCATGTTGGTTTTTATTATACATTTTTTATACATTATAACTCTTTTTTCACTGCTTGTTACTATAACATAATTTCACAGTTCATGTATGTATTGTACTGCTTTTAGAAATTGTAGTGTAACAGATGTAATACCTGTGTATCACTTATAGAAATGGTAACGTGATGTGGAGACCTGAACAAAGCATAAGACATGAAAAAGCTTTTGTGTAACTAAAAGAACTGTATCAGATCATCCATTAATTGACCAGTCCAAGTGATAACAGTGACACACAAAACAGCACCAGAGAGGATGAATTTCTCTTATAAGGAAGGGTGTGAAACAGCAGGAATTAAATCATGAGAAGAAATACAATTTATTGATGTCATACCCATAAGTGAAGATGGGAAAAATCAAACCCAAAGAACCACTGTAACATCAAAAACTCCCAGGAATGTTTTAATAACGTAGCAGCTAATGATATGCATGTAAACTCAGAAATGCACCTCTATACAGAGGCCTTGATTTTAACTTTCCACTGTGCTCTTTGGCTGTTTGTCAAAGGCACCCCAGCCCTGTATTGTCCTTTTTTTATCTCAATGTTATTATTAAACTTTTAAAATTCTGAAGCATTAATTCCGTTTTTCACATATGTGACAACTCATTTCTATTACCTGACAGCTGCTTTCTAAGCATATCACCACCAAACCGAATAAAAACGCTTTCTGCAGTTTCCAAAAGGCCCCGGGGTGTGGAAGCCAACGTTTGCTGGAGATACCAAAGTGACCACAGCTGCAGCAATAAAAAGGGAGCATTCATCAACCCCCCCCATTAAAAGGATGCTGAAGGGAATGCTTAAGACCTACTATACTACACGTTGTACGGGACCTTAAGTTTTTTGTACAAATAACTTATGAAACCAAGACTTGCTAAGTATTAAGCTGTGCAATAAGGCATCTGGCTAACCTTTAATAAGTACCTGCTGTAAGTAATCTCTACATTGCCGAAAAAGCAAAGAATCTGCACAGTACCCATGGAGTAAAACACACACGGGAACGTGACACGGTACACACAAAACACGAGCAAATAACGCCAAGCGCCGCAGGGGAGCTGCCAGCCCGGCCGGACCCCGCCACTGCGGTGACAGCACCGGCACCTGCCGGGCCAGAGCCGCCGCCTCCCTGGGACGCCCTAAAGCTGCCGCCCAGCACCGGCTCCGCCGCCAAGCGCTCCGCCACGCCGCTGCAGCCGGCCTGCCCTCGCGCCTCGAGGCCGCCCGCATGAGCAAACCGCGGCCGGCGGGGCCGCGAGTGAGGGGCCGTGAGGAGCCGTGAGGAGCCGGCCCGGGCCGCGCCCCCCCACTCACCTCCGTCCCGCCATGATGCAATCGCGCCCGGCGCAGCATGGCCGGAAACACCGCCCCGCTGCAGCCAATCAGCGCGCGGCTCTCTGCGGCCGCGCCACCGAGCTTTGTAAGGCGGTCGCCCATTGGGCGGAACCTGTCCCGGGGCGGTGCGTCACGGCGGCGCGAGGCAGCTCGGGAAACTCCTCTCTGATTGGGCAGGGCGGGGAGGGGGCGGGGCCTGGGGAAG
>VZTB01018277.1:1671-11826 GCA_013397245.1 Thryothorus ludovicianus
TATTTGCTGGGCACAAGACACTTAAACAATTCACTTTGTTCTACCAAATGAAGAAGTTAGTGTTTTACAAATTATAAAAGAACCACAAAGTATCTTCTGTGGCAGAGTAGCAATTTAACAAGACAGAAGGATTTTGTAGCACTTGCTAAATTTAACTAGCTATAGTCAACGGAATTTTGTACAGCAAGAGGCATTTTACCCTACTAAAGGGATTAATAAAAACATTAGAAAACTCTCCTCTATGATTTGTTCCAATGTAAAAAATATTCCATTTTATTAATGATGTCATTATATTATTTACATTTTCTGAGTGTTAAATATATCTAAATGGCATTTAAGAAAGGATATTTTTCATGGAGGAAAAAAAAAAGAGCATGGAAACACAAACTTTGTGACTTTAAATGATAATTTATACATTAAATTACCTCCTCTAGTGATCTGCAGGTTGCCCTAGTTTCCAGGATTGTTCGAGTATGTTCCTGAATCTTTCTTAAAGCCAACTCAAGTTGTTGTGGGATTGGCAAATTAGGGTCTGGAACTGAGCCTGTAGCCTCTTCTAACTGCAAGGAAAGATTCATATTTATGTAATGTGACAGCTCTGAAAACATGCTTGTCTACTTTTAGTGCACATACCTTTAAAGCTGTGCTAAGTATTTCAGTTTGGTGATGATCATACTGGTCTAACTGACGCTGCAGTTCGACTTCTCTTTGTTCCCAAGCCATTTGCCTTTCTTCATGAAACTGTAACAAAGGTTTGATAGAAGTACTTTATTTACTGAAGGCAGTGGGAATTTTAGAGACAACTTCAACTGAAAAAATAGTTACTAAAAAGTAAAACACTCAAATGAGCTATTAGAAAGGATTACAAAACAAAGATATAAACACCTGTATGAAAAAGTTACTAGAAAATCACTTAGTAAAATAAGGAATAGCAATTTTTTCAATAGCATGCAGGAATCCATACCTTGTTCTGCTGTACAATTTCTTCTTCCAGGTTACTGATTGTACATTCATATTCAGAAATTATATTACGCAAGTACTTCAACTCTTCCTTCTGCTTGACTAATTCTCGACTGAGTTTAAGTTCTTGCAGATGGAGCTCCTCCATTTTCATGTGCCATTCAATTACCTTGCAATGAGTAACACACTATATATTATAATTTACCACAGGCCAACTAGATGCAGCTTCACTCTTTGGCTTAGAGGAAGGATGGAACTTCTCAAATAACTGGAAGACAGATATTCTGCCTTTTTAAGCTTCTTCTTGAGTGAGGAAGCACAACAAGGGTTGTGCTGGTAAGTGAAACTGCAAGGGCAATGACTGGTAAGTGCAGCAGCCAACTGGAGAGGCAACAGGTTTCCCTTACACTGACAAAAGTGCATTGCAAACAATTTTCAAATGACTCAAGCTATACCTTATATATCTGTCCAGACTAAATAAAGAAAGTATGCAAAAGGTTTGGTTTGTATTTTCTAAAAGAGCAAGAAAATTCAAAACCATTAAAAACTGTATATATTAAAAAAAATGCACATGTACTAAGAATAACAGACATATGTCAAAATGCTCTAGAAAAATATTTGAAAATTGACTTAAAACTAAAAGATGTCCAGAGCATTACAACCACTGCTTATATGCAGACAACTTTAGTCACAATAGATACAATCATATTATCTAACATACAGTGATCTTGAAGAGAAGTGAGAAAGCCTTCTTAAGATTTCAGGGTGACATTGCTTATGTAATATGCTTAAGCAGAATTACATGAGCACAGTAACATTTATAACCATGCTATCTAAATTACTGCCTCTGGATATTTTTTAAAAAGACAAGGATGTGGAGGGAAGATTTGCAAGCTCGTGGAACAAAACTTTAGAATGCTACTCTGTATTTAATTGAATTAATTATTTCATTAGATCCATAATTTAATTCAATTTAATATAACTGCATTTATAGTTAGTGTCAAGTTCCTGTGTGCCTTAACTGGGCACAAAATAAGATAATTAGTAGATATAACTGCACTGACTTTTACAGAAAACAAAATATGACAGCTGTCATATTCTAACAGTAGATTTTGAAATCCATAAGTTTTACATTAAAACATATATTTAGAGAACAAACTGAACTGAATCTTAATTTAAATGCAGATCAGATAAGCAAAGCTATTCAAAGCTATAAAATCACAAACCTTTTGAGCTCCTCTTGAATCCTTCAATGCACTTACTAATTCTTCTAAACTTTTCAGTTTCAACTCCAGCTCTAATGCTCTGTTTTCTGCATTTCGACGTTCCTGCTGGGCATGCTGAACTTCTTCCAGGATCTTCAGTTTGTCATTCTGTAGCTGAATCATTGTTTTAGAGAATTTTTCTTGCTGTGCTAAAGGCAGAGCACCACTAAACTGTCGCCGCAGAGACTGAACTGTCTGTTGTAGATGTTTGGCTCTATTTCTTCCTTCAAGCCGAGCAAAATATAAGGCTTGATCTCTCTCATCAAGCTTCTGCTCTAAACGTAGATTATGGATCTCTAACTTCTGTAGTTTCAATTTAAACTTCTCCAATTTGCCTACAGCAACAGATTCACTATTTTGAAGGGCTAGGATATCTTGCTGCAGTTTGGCAATAATTGCTTTTTCATCTGACTGTGCCTAAGAACAAAATTGATACAACAAATTTATTTTTCATTTTAATGCAACACATGTTAACACAGTTTATCTGTAAATATAAACTAGTTATTTTATTTTATATATGTATTATACATTGCATGTATTTTATTCTACAGAGAAGAGTAAGAATCAGCCTCTAATATGTTTTTTCTGTTGTTTCAACAGCCACATTTTAGAAATACACCTTTTCAGATACTGATCTTAAAAATGGTCTCTTTCCAAAATAGCAGAAACTGAGGAAGAAATGTGTACCTAAACTTAGAAAATATGGTAATGTGAAAGCTGACACAAGTGTTGGATTTAAAGTCTCAAGTCTTTCTATAACGTGAAACCAAATTCCAATAAATTGTTTTAACTAATGACAAAGCAAAATAGTAAACCTATTACAAATCCTCAATATTTACAAGTTATTTCTTGCCTTTTAAAAAATGATCAGACTTTCCTCCCCAAGAGTTTCTCCTTGACCATGAGCTATTAATGATAAAAGGATGAATATTATGTAAACAATATGGAAAAAGGTCAGGATCTGTAATAGCTGCACAGCTGAAAATGGAATAAATGGAGAAGGGAATAATTAATGTAATACAGAACCTGTGAAAGGCTATGGGCACTACAAGGACTAACTTGCTAAGATTCTTCTGAAATACTTTTGCAGTTTTCTAATTCATTGCAAAATTACTTTATTTCTTTTCACTCCAGGGGAAAAAAGAATCCAAACTGCAGTTTTAATAAAGGCTGAATTTTACCTGATAATCTAAAATTTGCATTCTAAGATATTCCACTTCTTTATCTCTGTATTGCTGGCGTGTCTCCAGAGCTTCAACTTGTGTTTGTGCTACATCAGACAGTTCCTTTAACCTTCCAGGGAAAACAAGAGTATTGTGTCACTTGAAACCACTGAACAACCTATTAAGTTTTCCTACATAGAAGATACTTAGAAAAGATACTTAATATGTTTCCTCATATGAAAACGTTTGGACTTCATACTTTTCAGCACAATCTTCTTTACTGCTTAGAGTTCTGGTTAAGAAAATTCCTCTGTATTGCCTCTCAGCTTTTCCACAGGACATTTTCCTACACATTATACAGAAGTTTGTGAGCAGTTTTCCTTCTCCAGGAAAACAATGCCATGGGTTTTTTACCTCAGCATCTCTGTCCTCTATTTCTCTCCTACTCCAGGATATAAATATAAATACTCAACATTTTGTAAATGCTCAAAATGTTTCATTCTCAATTCACTTCTCTGCTTCCTCAAATCTAGTAACTAATTTGCAGTGCCAAAAATCACCACAAGTGTCCCTATAGATTTTGCTGGTTTAGGCATATAACAGGATTACATTAATTACTCGAAGACAAATGTTCATATCAACATATCTACAAAGCTCAGTTTTCCAATTTATGCAAGATTAATGTCTTCTAAGTATATGGAAAACCTCTCTCTTACTGTACCTTAATCTTTGAGCTACCAGCTTTTCAAAGAAAGAACTGCTTTCTAATTCTATGAGATTTTCATACACAGAACAGGGGTTGTGGCACAGAAACAAAATCAACCATATTTAATGTAAAAATACCACTACAAGTATCTAATTACACACTTACCCTATCTATCCAGGCCAGCACTTAATTCCTTGTTCAAATTAAAATGAAACAAATTGCATTCTTTACAGTCAGGAATTAAGTGCTTTTATTTTCAATGCCAAACTTGGCATGAATATATGCTAAAAAAAAACAGGCACTAAAAACTGGATATTAGTGATACACAAGTAGTATATTATGTAACGCTAGCATGTCTGAATTTTCACACATTTCTGAACATACTGAATTCAAAATTTGTAAGTTCAAGACTTACTTTGATACTTCAATCTTGAGCTCCATCTCACGCTTCTCTAGGTCCATAATTTGCCGTCTATCTGCATCACTTACTGCCTTACTTACACTCTTTGATAGTTCATCTCTTAATTCCTGTTCCACCTTCTGTGCCTCCAGATTGATTTTGGTGAGCTTAAAAAAATCAAAACCAAAAACAAACCAACAAAATGGTATCCTAAGCACATAAGTGCTCAAACTCTGCAATGAAACAGCAGCACCAAAAGTATTTTTCAGTCATTACAAAACATAGTTCAGCTGTGAGGAGGTTGTGTTCAAAATCCAGTTTCCCTGGTTTCTTGCAGGATTCCATGCACATAGGAATGGATACACAATTTGGCACAGAAAAGGATTCTAAACTAAACACAATTTTTATTAGTGAATTTTCTTAAAACCATAACTGCAATAACTTGCTCCTAAACTAAAATAAAAAATAAAAAATAAATTAAAAAAAAAAGACTGTAAACACTTTAGGAAAAGAACAGTCATATATTTATATACTGCCTTTTATATTTGCATTGGTAACACAAATAGAGGTTATAAACACCAAGACTGACAATAATAGGTTTTTTTAGAAAGAATAAAAGAACAATTTCTTAATTGATATTCTTTCAAGCAGCCTGATTTTACAAGTTGGTTATCAAATACTGAGTAACTAATATTTCAATTCAAACCAGAAAGCATTAAAATAGATAATCTTAATCTATCTTAATCCTAACACAGAGAAGTCCCAGGATTTAATTAGTATATACAGCTGTGAGCCATTTTTCTGATACCACTTCTTAATAAAATAACTGATTTCTTAAATAAACAAAAAGAAGTGAAGAGTATCCTCACACATCAGGAAAACTAGAAGTAGAATGCTTAAATTGATTTATGACTTAAAAAGATGTAGACTTCTAGTTTTCAGTTCTTAAACTGTTATCACTTACAACTTTTGTTAATTACATCTACACAATCTTGTTGTCTCTTTCTCAAACACAATAAGTAATTATACCAGGTTAGGAGGTACTGACAACAGGAGTATATGAAACAGAAAATGTATGTCCTGGAACTATAGAAATGGGGCAAAAAAGGGATACAGAGGTACTAGTAAGAAAGAATGGCATTAGGAGTTTATCAACTCAGAATGAAGGAAGACCATCAGACCTAAAAGTATCACAAGACAAATAAGATATACAAGAGAGAATATGAAAAATGTGACACTAGGGTGCATCACCTAAAGCAGTTCTTACAGAAATAAAAGAACCCATCCCATCAGAAAAGGCTTTTGCAATACTGCGGCTGAAAAACTTTATACACTTTCCATTACTCCATCTCCCAGATTAAAGCAAAACGACGTAACAAATATTACTAAAACAACAGAGAAACAGAAAGTCACACAACAGCAATCTAAACTAGTTAGACTACACTCTAGCAAACGACCAGGAGTGGAAAAGAATATAATCTATCAGCATTCCTATCAATTCCTATCAACTCTTCCTGCCCTTGCGCTTAAATTATAGACCAGTAACGTCACAAGAACAAATCTGTACAATTCCTATAAATAAATTTATTGTAGAAATTATAATAAAGTCTTCTGCTAGTAAAAGATAAATTTCTATAAAAAATTCAAATACGAATAGTGTGGGCAAAAAAACCTAACTAGTGTAATACTGATAGGACAGGAATACCAAGGTACATCAGCTTCAAAGGCACATGACTTCTATTTCTGTACTACAATGTGTGCCACAGGACATAGCCAGTCTGTAACAGAATCACAACACTATCATTCGTACATGGGATGTAAAGTTATAACTTTCTTTTGCATAACTGGTAATTATAAGGAAAAGAGATCATATGGATTAGACAAATAAAATAAGTTTGGAAAAGACTTTCTTTTTGAAGTCTGGTGACAAAACTAGGAAACTATCTGTCAAGATGCTCATCATGTGTTTTACTATTAACTAACTTTTAAAATATACTACTGACAAATTAATTAGTTCTATTTTCACCAGTGTCTTGCACATGCAAAATTGCAGCTCTTAAAGGCTCCAAAAGTATTTTTTGCATCATAAGTTTATTTACACACTTATTTATTGGCATATATTGATATTATTTATATAAATAATTTTTGTAAAGCTCAAATATATGCTTTCAAGATGTACCAAATTAGGTTGTTAAATCTCAGCAGATTTACCTCAGCAAATTTTGTTTCCAATTCAAAATTACGTTCTTCAATTTGCTTTACAGTACTCCTTAAGTGTTCATACATTCGTTGTGAATGTTCTGCTCTCTGTCTTTCATTTAGTTCCTTCATTTCCAACATGGTGATTTTCTTAGAAATTGACAAAATCTCACTGTTGGTTATTGCTTTTGTGGCCTTGTCCACGGCATTGTCATCCCCTACAGGAAAAAATACTTAAATTAAGAAATGCATAAACTGATTCAGCTATGAAAAGTGTTTCCACTACAAAACCAAATATGAGTTTTGCTTTATCTGTGTCAAGCAAACTTTATCATAACATCTGTGCTATTTTTTTTTAAACTGGAGGCATGGTTATCTTGCCTTACTATATGTTTGAAAAGTATGTAATTTGAATAAAATACTACTATCAATTATGAATGCATGTATCTGCAACTGTGGTTATTGAGATTGATGACTACTTTTAATGTAGCCTTTCACCTTATGCTTAATACAACTGGGAAATCTTCAGGAAACTTAAATTTAAAATCTGTAAAAGAAACAGGGTAAATGAGTTCTTCCTGAATAATGGGAATGAAATCTATATAAAGAAACACCAGCTATTATGAAAGAACACTTTTTTACAAGGCACAAAACCAGCAAAAAGAAATTACTTTCCTGAAAACCTCTGAGACACTATGACTGACAATCAAGTTAGAACATATTAAAAAAAGCAATTCAGGTGATGTTGTGTTAAAAGCTTTTAAACCCTTGACCCAGTAACCCAAGAAAGTCAAAGCTTCAGAAGAGTTTCCAGAGAAAAATACCAAACTTGGTTTTAGTCAAATGAAACATACCAACAAAAAAATTCAGCACAAAAATGGAGATCATTACTGAAAGACATAAAATAGTTATGACTTTTTTTGTTGTTGTTTTAAGACACATCAATTTTAATTAAAGTATTACTTTTATACAGGATATACCATTTGGTGTTTAATATTGCAGTATAACTTTTATACTTGCCCAGTTTAGTCATCTGTTCCCAAGCTTGTTCTACAGTGTGAAGTTTTTCTTTCGTGATCTCCAGCTCCTTATTCAATGAATTTATCTGTGCTTTCAAGGATTCATTCTCACGCTGTACGACAGAAAAGTTGCAATGTAACAGGGAACTATTTCATTGTAGCAGATTTCATGTTTAGTATCTATGGAATCTTTCAGATTAACAGACTTTACCAGTGTGCAACCCATAACCTATATATATGGCAACAGAAGAGTATGTTTATAAGGTGTATATGTATTATAAGTGTAAAAATGTTAGTCTTTGTCCTCTATATTACTGACACAACTGTGATTCCTACAGCATCTAGAATTAGATAAGAAAATTTCTGTCATACTAAGCACCTCATTAACAGTGGGTAAGAAGTACTTCTGGAGGATCACTTCATGCCACAAAGAATACTTCATCTTGTACATATATACCCATTTGAGACAGATCACACACCTCTTTTAGTTCTTTCAGGCATCTGATATGATGTCAAATGTTACTTTTGTAAATGTTCCTTCACTCCTCCAAATAGAAATATGAATTTCCACACTAACCAATATAACAAATTAAATACTTCATATTAGCTTTCTATTTTTAGTTTTCTGGACATGTTTTCAGTTGATAAATTATTGTCTAGCTCTATCAAGTTGCTGAAACAGTCAACGCAAGTTTTCATACACATAAAATTCCATAAAACAGGCAGAGGAGTCCTTCATTCTTTACCACCCATGAAAAGTGGGAGGTAGTAATGTGTCTTTGAAGACAACTTCAAAATTCTTGAGAAGAAACTCCCTTCTATTTCAGAATAAAAGTTCATGGGAAGAGCTAAATATCTGCAGTGCCTACAATGTTTTGCAAGCATATTCTGAACAATTGTTTGGATTCTTTTATGGAAGCAAAATTCCAAAGCTTTACTCTTTTCGGAACTCAAAATTTCATTCCTGTGAAAGCTGGGAATTAGTAAGAGCACATACTTTGAGAGAAAGCTTTTGAAAGCTTTTATATTCATTCTAATTTCTTTATGCTTTTCAAAACCGAAGATTATAGTAAATATTCCTTCTGCCAGCCTTGTCTTAGTAATCAAAGAACTAAAACTTATTTCTGAGAGAACATATCCAAAGCTTAGTTGAAAGAGCAAACAAACAAACAAAAAAAAGAAAAGAACCAAAATGAAATGTTTTTCTCTCTGCCCATTTTTTCCCTTAGGGTTAAAATGTAACACAAACATTACCTCCATGTGTTCCATATTTGTTGTCCGCTGCACAAGCAAATTATCTTTTTGTAACATCTCTCTGTATTTAGCAGTTAATGCATTGTACTGCTTATTGGCCATTTCTAGCTCAGACAATGGCACACTCCCATCCAGCACTTTTTGCAGAGCTGCAATCTTGAAGCAAGCCATCTCCTATGAAAATAATCAATACAATAGCTTACTAAGGTCAGCTAGAAATTTAAATATAAAATTATGCCACATAAAAAGAATAATACTTAATATAGTGCTTTAGATATATTAGTTTATTTTTCTAAATTACAATTCATCTTTAAAAATCACCTGCAATAAACATTGACAACTTCTCTGATATTCCAACTCTCTCAGTAATTTTATCAATAGTTGCCTCTCAAGGCACTGTCAAAAGATATCTTGTTAAAAGATATCTTATAGTATATCTTTAGATATATTAGTTTATTTTTCTAAATTACAATTCATCTTTAAAAATCACCTGCAATAAACATTGACAACTTCTCTGATATTCCAACTCTCTCAGTAATTTTATCAATAGTTGCCTCTCAAGGCACTGTCAAAAGATATCTTATAAAATAATACAGGCCCTAGCAACCTGCAAGACCAAAAGGTAAGATTTGGTTTCATACAATGATCATAGAATCATAGAATGGTTTGGGTTGGAAGGGAATCTTGAAGATCATCTAGTTCCAAACCATCCTGCCATGGACAGGGACACCCTCTACTAGACCAGGTTGCTCAGAGCGCCATCCAACCTGGCCTTGAAAGCTTACAGGGATGGGGCATCCACAACTGCTCTGGGCAACCTGTGCCAGTGACTCATCACCCTCATAGCTAAGAATTTATTCCTAATATCTAATCTAAATGTACTCTCTTTCAGTTTGAAGCCAGTCCCCCTTGTCCTGTCACTGTCTGCCCTTGTCAGAAGTCTCTCTCCCCTGTTTCTTGTAGGTTCCCTCCAGATACTGGAAGGCCAGATTTAGATCACCCCAGGGTTCCTCATTTCCAGTCTGATAAATCCCAATTCTCTCAGCCTTTCCTCAGGGCAGTCTTTTGATGCCGCCCAAGACACATTTGGCTTTCTGGGCTGTGAGAGCCCATGGCTGGGTCGTGTCCATCCTCTCACCCATTGGCACCTTCAAGTCCTGCTCAGCAGGGCTGCTCTCCATCTGTTCAT
>VZTB01018277.1:12222-23364 GCA_013397245.1 Thryothorus ludovicianus
ATGGGAAGAGCTAAATATCTGCAGTGCCTACAATGTTTTGCAAGCATATTCTGAACAATTGTTTGGATTCTTTTATGGAAGCAAAATTCCAAAGCTTTACTCTTTTCGGAACTCAAAATTTCATTCCTGTGAAAGCTGGGAATTAGTAAGAGCACATACTTTGAGAGAAAGCTTTTGAAAGCTTTTATATTCATTCTAATTTCTTTATGCTTTTCAAAACCGAAGATTATAGTAAATATTCCTTCTGCCAGCCTTGTCTTAGTAATCAAAGAACTAAAACTTATTTCTGAGAGAACATATCCAAAGCTTAGTTGAAAGAGCAAACAAACAAACAAAAAAAAGAAAAGAACCAAAATGAAATGTTTTTCTCTCTGCCCATTTTTTCCCTTAGGGTTAAAATGTAACACAAACATTACCTCCATGTGTTCCATATTTGTTGTCCGCTGCACAAGCAAATTATCTTTTTGTAACATCTCTCTGTATTTAGCAGTTAATGCATTGTACTGCTTATTGGCCATTTCTAGCTCAGACAATGGCACACTCCCATCCAGCACTTTTTGCAGAGCTGCAATCTTGAAGCAAGCCATCTCCTATGAAAATAATCAATACAATAGCTTACTAAGGTCAGCTAGAAATTTAAATATAAAATTATGCCACATAAAAAGAATAATACTTAATATAGTGCTTTAGATATATTAGTTTATTTTTCTAAATTACAATTCATCTTTAAAAATCACCTGCAATAAACATTGACAACTTATCTGATATTCCAACTCTCAGTAATTTTATCAACAGTTGCCTCTCAAGGCACTGTCAAAAGATATCTTGTTAAAAGATATCTTATAGTATATCTTTAGATATATTAGTTTATTTTTCTAAATTACAATTCATCTTTAAAAATCACCTGCAATAAACATTGACAACTTCTCTGATATTCCAACTCTCTCAGTAATTTTATCAATAGTTGCCTCTCAAGGCACTGTCAAAAGATATCTTATAAAATAATACAGGCCCTAGCAACCTGCAAGACCAAAAGGTAAGATTTGGTTTCATACAATGATCATAGAATCATAGAATGGTTTGGGTTGGAAGGGAATCTTGAAGATCATCTAGTTCCAAACCATCCTGCCATGGACAGGGACACCCTCTACTAGACCAGGTTGCTCAGAGCGCCATCCAACCTGGCCTTGAAAGCTTACAGGGATGGGGCATCCACAACTGCTCTGGGCAACCTGTGCCAGTGACTCATCACCCTCATAGCTAAGAATTTATTCCTAATATCTAATCTAAATGTACTCTCTTTCAGTTTGAAGCCAGTCCCCCTTGTCCTGTCACTGTCTGCCCTTGTCAGAAGTCTCTCTCCCCTGTTTCTTGTAGGTTCCCTCCAGATACTGGAAGGCCAGATTTAGATCACCCCAGGGTTCCTCATTTCCAGTCTGATAAATCCCAATTCTCTCAGCCTTTCCTCAGGGCAGTCTTTTGATGCCGCCCAAGACACATTTGGCTTTCTGGGCTGTGAGAGCCCATGGCTGGGTCGTGTCCATCCTCTCACCCATTGGCACCTTCAAGTCCTGCTCAGCAGGGCTGCTCTCCATCTGTTCATCCCCCAGCCTGGATTTGTACCAGGGGTTGTCCTGGCCCAGGTGCAGCACCTTAAACTTGGTCTTGTTAGACCTCATGAGAATCCCATGAGCTCATCCAGGTCACGGTACTTATATAAATACAAAGAATATCTCTATGAGATTTATAACAACAATTAGCAAGCTTTTGGGAAATATATTTAAGAAATTAGTAAAATAACTCCATTTAAAAACAAAGAGTATTTCTTTCCAAATTGTAAAAATAAAAATGTAAAAATAAAAATTACTACTATAAACTATACCTTGAATCGTTGCAAGTTTCCAATCTTCCCTGTAACTGCAGTCTCCATATGTGTAATTTCACCGTTTAGTTTCTCATTTTCTTTTCTGAGGTGCCGTTCCATTTCAAGTAAAGTGGTACACTTCCTTGTTAATGATTTTTCATTAACTCGTAAAACAGTTATTTTTCTATTATTTTCTGCAAGTACTTTTTTTGTATCATCAGGATCCATCTGGAGTGCATCGAGTAAATTCTGTAAAACATTTTTTAACAAGACTCTTATACAGAAATATGGTAAAGGACAACTACATACACAAGATTCCCTGTATATTTTTTAATCTAGGTGAAAAAATTCCATTAATTTGTCTGAAGTAATTTCTTTTTTTGCTAACAAAATATATACACACACTCAATATATGCTCAAACAGAATATTCTAAGAAAAAGATGAATATTCAAAACCAGAAGCAAAGTACATTTGACTGACTAACTGGAATTTTAATTCTCATTGACACTTTCAATATTTAGAACAAGAATGGTTTTCTGCATTCACTGTCATCAGTCTTCCCATTCATACTAGAACAAAAAAAATGCATTAGAACAATTTTCTAAACAAAACAGAAGTCTTGTGGTTCCAAACAAACCCAAATAATGTCCTACTTGAAGATCAAACCCGTACTTGTAAAGTAACCACAGGATCCCTTCTCTAGTAACATTTATGTGTATGTGTGCATACAGGTGTTTGCATGCATGTGTAAATCTCAGGGGAGAGCAAACTGCAGCAACTCAGGTCACAGAAGGCATGCAAGCTTTAGCTTTGCTGTCACACACACCAGCCTGCCAAGGAGACAGGTAGTAGAAACTGGAGCTGTTAGAACTCAGCTGTCTAAACATCCAGTTTCTTTCAACACCCTGTGCTATTCTTGCCCTGTGTCTGCTTCTCTAAAAGGACACGTGGCTGACATGCCTTCAGTTAAAGTTTGCAAAGACAACCCTAGCCATTTAAAATTGCACTATATCTGTGATTAGACAATTCCAGGAACTTCTACATACCACCAACCATTTTCAGTTTTCTTAATGTAATATTGAATTCAGACTTGGTGGAAGTAAATCAAAATAGAAAGATGAATTCTGTTTCCTGTTTTTCTGAAACTGATTCATATACATTAACAGGTGTATTTAATAAGATGCAACTGAAAGTAATAACCTTAATTGTTAGAGTAAACTAAGTGTTTTCCAAGGGTTTGTTGGCGTGCTCCTCCTCCCAAACAGCCTGGGTAACAACTGTTACTCACACTGTTCAGAGACAGTGTGAGTGTAAATAGTGTGTGTGAACAGAATACCCAAGACTGCCTTAGAAGGCATTTGATCAAACTGATAGTCTTAAAGAGAAATATCACCTTTAACCAGACTGATTAGTAACCATAAAATTAGAGACTTCAAATAAAGAAGTTGTCAACTTGAAAACTGGCATAAAAAAAGCATAAAAACTCCTAACAGCAGGGGCAGAAAGGGTTCTAATGCAGCACTCATAACCTAGCTCAGCTTCAAAAGCTTTTCCACTGTCCCTGCATCTTCTGTACATTTGTGAGTGATTCTTCCCTGCTGGTCACCTCAGCACTCCAGACAATGGTCTGGAGGTACTAAGTGCACCAATTAGGGACCCACACCTCAGGTGTGAGATGTGACCTCTTGGGGTAGTTTCTTCCCAGTGTGTGGATTAGCAGACTGCAGGAAAGCCCACGGGCACACTCAACAACAGAGCACCCCCCTGCATACACAGCACCCTGGGGCATGCACAGGAGGTGTGTGTACACATTTTCCCTATCTAAAAAACTAGAGCAGTGTATTAAAACCTCTGCTCTGTCCTAAAACCTTTTAGAAAAATGAAAGTTACAAAATTACTTACAGAATATGCCTTTATTTTTGTAGCATCCTGTTCTTTCTGCTCTTCTAGTTTTTTCATTTCCTCTTTAATATTTTCTGATTCTTTTTGCCAGCTTTCCTTTTGACTAAAACAGAATTTTCATTTATTATAATGAAGGACCTGATTATTTTTAAAACTAGTTTCAATAGCAATTCTGAAATATTGCAAACCAAAGTACTTATTTTTAGCAGCAATATAATTTGAAAAGCACATGATAAATTGAAGATAGATTACTGAAAACCAATATTCTCTGTTTAGCCTACAGCTGGTTAAATGATGAAAATAATTCTTCAGTGTCTTATTAGTTCTTCAAATGTATATTATAATGCAGATATATATATATCTTACTTTCTTACTTTTTTGCCTGAAAATCTTTCCTTCTATTACGTTTCTTTTTATTTCAGATGCTTAAAGGACATAACTTCCCACCCTTGTTTTGTTATTTCAGTGAAAACCACACCCAAAATATAAAAATATTCAGCTTATTCAGCTTTACTTCGGCCTGAACTACTCTCTTCTATCCATTTTTATTTATTTATTTGGGAAAAAAAAAAAACCTAAGATCTGTCACACATGTCTAATAAGGAAGTTCCTAAAGACTATATGGGATAGTTTAGGCTACTTTACAAAATGGTTCATCAATGGTATTTTAGAAGTGGTATTTTCTCTTCAAAGAGATATCTAAGTTTCTTAAATAATGTAGTAAAATGGAGAATTAAAGAAAATTCTTTGAAAGCAACTTTTAATGGAATGTAAAGTAGAAGAATCTCCTCCTGTAACTTCAATCTGTACCAGGTCTAGAGAAGGAGTCTTGAATCATCATTTTATCCCTGCCATTGGAAATACCTCACCTAGTAGTAAATGAGGCAGTATATTACAGCCTTCAATAAAAAAGGTGTCTCTTTAATGCCTAAAAAAGAGGTAACATTGTCTGGGAAACTTAATTGATTCAAAGAACAAACAGAAGTTTCTGAAAAGTTAAACCCTTATTCCAGAAACCATCCATGAGTGTTCATTTCAATCCAGAGAGTATTCAACTAACAGTTTCTTAATTGAAAAATCCAAATCATCACATTCATCCCTATCCTCCCAACAGATGAAAATGCTTTTTAAATTTTTTTGACCATAAGAAAAATTTTATGGAATTTAGGTTCACTGAAGCATATAAAAGAACTAGGAATCCAAAAGAAAACCAACAACAAAATCCTGACAACCTGAAATTTTCAGAGACCTCTGACTGCATTTGAACAGCAGTTTGCTTTTTTCCCTCCCCTCCTCTCTGCTCCCAAAAATGTATTAGAACCCATACTTGAAAGCAAAAGAAAATGAGGCTAAAGAGTCCATCATACCAGGTTCTAGTAAAATACAAGATATCAGATGCAGAAAGCACAATGAAATCCTAATAATAAAATATGCAACATGAGAAGAGTCCCACAGAAGATAGTTTTGTAGGAGTTTCCTGAATCTTTACAGGACTAAAGAAAACGTATGGAGTCCATATCCAAACATGGTGGTACTTACAACATTAGCCAAAGGACTACCTCAACACAGCAGCAAATCTTTTTCCAAGACTGTGAAATATTTACATAATCGAATGTTCATAATTCAGAAAAGAGAGCAATACCTTTGATATTCTTTATACAGCAAGCCTTGTCGATGACGAATTACTGCAAATTTTCTCTTGTAGTCCTCTACTGCATCTTCTAATTGTTTAAGTAACTTTTCTTTGTTTTCCAGCTCCTAATTATCATTTTCCAAATAAAAATACAGAAATTATTAATGTAGGTTTTAAACAGGAAACTAGCAATTTAATCAAAATGGCAGTCCCTTGTGTTCTCATGATAGATGCTTCTGCCATGAACTGTGTGAACCACGAGTATGAAATATGCATTTTCTTTAGAAGCAACAGATGAAAAAAACCCAGTGAGTTTCAGCACTGACATTAATTGGTGTGAAACAGAGCACAATTGCACTGTGGGTTACAGCCCTCGAAGTTCAAAACTCCATGACCTGTAGCTAGCCCACAAAGAATACTAACTGAATGTCTAATTGGCAAGTGGTGTTTTCTTATTTTCTCAAATACTCTTCTACTTTATAAGCATACTGAGTTGAAAACATATTCTCTAATGAAAAAATTATTAAAAAATTATTAAAAACAAAGAAAGATAATAGTTCTTCATTACTAATATGCCTGTTTGCTATGCTTCCCATGGGAATCACCAGAATCTGTTTCAATGTGTTTATGCCTTTATTTACAACTGTTGATGTATTTTTGACAAAAATGGAATGAAAATTCATATAGTAAATTAATAGAGACCTTGGCTCTATAGGGAAAAATGTTCAAGTAGGATTTGCATATGCAGACTCAGGTGTAGAATCCAGACAGCAGTAAGAGAGAATTTCTCATAGAAAGAGTGCAACTGTGGAAGTAGAAGGAAGAGTGGGCAAATATTTAGATCAAAATTCAGATTTAAAACAAACAAAATCTGAATTGCTGTCCAAAATTTAGTTAGCTATTACCTTTCAGGCTTACAGCACAGCAAAATACTTACAGCTTTAAATTACAGAATATACCAAAGAGTTTAGCAGATGTTGAAACACTAAAATAATTTTGATCTCTTGTGTCCATACATGGCATACTGCTGGATTTTAGAGGAATTAGATACATGTTATGAATAGTCTCTATTTCAAGGAATACATGAGTTACCTGTGTAAGACGTATTAAATATTCGTTCAGAGAATTAATTGTATTAACACTTGAAGGAGCCATTCCTTCTGGAAGATTCACTGTTTGGAAGACAATATTGGCACCTTCTGACTGATGCAGTAAACAAATTTCATTTTTCATTTGTTCAATCTAAAGACAGGACACAAAACTATCATCAAGAAGTAGCTCTTGCTATTAGATTAAAAAAAGAGATGAGAAATATATTGCTATATCAGTTTTTATTAACAACCTAATTCATTTTCACTTATATTCTAAAACTTTCTAACACTCCTTAAAATAGCCTTTTAAAAATGCTATTTCATAAATCAATAAATGTATAATAAATTCATCCAAATTTATAAAATTACCCCAACAATCAGGGCAACTACACATATCATCACAGTTTTATTCCCAATTTTTTAAAACACAGTGCATTCCTACTCCTTGAGTGAGATTAAGTTTTGGAAAGAATTACTGCCATGGTAATTTGACAGTTTTTTCTAAACAAATTTTTGCCTTTTCATTTAATTTAAAAGCTCTCTGGTTCCCTTATAGTTTGTAAAACACTATTTTAGGACAAATTAGTAGGTCCACTATATAAATTTTAGTATAATTTGTACAATAAAACTGTTCATGTAAGCTAAATCCAGTGACTTATAGATTCAGTGTCTTATACATGGATTGCTCTAAATTATCGGAACAGCCACTTTTGAAAAAAAATAGAAAATAAAAAAGTGGAAAATAAATTATATAAAATAAATTTTATACCTTTGCATTGGCACTTGCCAGCTGATTAGACAAACTTGTTGCCCCCTTCTGAGTCTCTTTTAGCTCCTGTCTCAATTCCTCATTTCGTCCTGTAAGTTGGTCAACCTGGGCTTTCAAGTGCACACGAGCATCAAAGATCCCCTCTGCATTCTTTGACTCCATTGCCTAATGCAGTAAACAGTTAATTAATGTAACAAAGAAAAAGTGTAGAAAAGCTCTAATTTTCTGGAGCCCTGCATGATGTTTTAACCCTGTAAATCCTATAAAGCTAAATAATAATTTAGAAAGCAAACTTACATGAACTAAGCGATCCAGACTGGGGATTATTAAGGCTGTTTCTCCTCCCTTCATACTGGAATCCTTCTGCATTTCCTTGATGGCTTGCAATATTTCTTTCATTCCTTGTTTAAGTTGTTTATTCTCTTCTGATAACTCTTTTACTGTAATAAAAATTGTAAATCTTTTAAAAAGCACAGAAAAAATTATTTAAGGTTTCCTAAGACATTTCATCATGATACTTGTTGATTTGAGAAATTAAAAGAATGTTCATATTATACACATATAGGAATAACCAATTATGAAATTAAAATCAAGCGCTGCTAGTAATATCTGGGAGGTGTATCTTACTGTTGAAATATTAAGGAAAAAAATAATTAAATGCTTCATGGGAACACAATTGAAGAGTGAACCTTCCAGTCTTCAATGTTTACTTCTCTTTGAATTTCTTTAGTAGCTTTTCTGACTTTTACCAGTTCAGAAACATGGCTAGGTTGGAAATGTCTGGGTGCAACAATGAGGTATCTAGGAATTGCCTGAATTCCTTCTGCAGAATGAGAAAAAAGGGGCATTTAAATTATGTGGCTGTTAAGGACTCTTAAGACTCCTACACCTGTAGTTTCTCAATGAAATTCCAATTTCCAGCACAAAACGAGAAGTCTGAAAAAATGCAACAAACCTGTCAGGACATTCTCTACATTAAACAATATGGCTGATCACCCTGAACACTCAGGAATGAACTGTAAAAATTTGAGTAGTTTCACCAAGTCTGTTTGGAAAATTCAAAAATGATTTTAAGAATTCACATTCTCTAGGGAAAAAAATTAAATTTCTTGTCCAGAGAAATTAGAATTATTTTTATTTCTGAGTTTTCAAGCAGTGCACTTCAGCTAATATATGTAAGCAGCAAGTGGCTCTAATTCCCCAAAACTTCCTTTGAGCCAGAAAAGCCCTACAATTACATAAGTTATATAATTGCTACAAGTGGGATTACTCACATACTTAAAGCCTTTACTAGGTCTAAATCAAGAAGGAAAAGCATGAGAGACAATTTAGTGTGAATAAACTATGTGTCATGTAATATCACTGGCTTGGTAACACTATATATGTGTATTTACACATACATACAAAGACATATACTAATATAAACACAAGACTCTTTTTTACAAGTCAGATATTTATGATCACAATTATAGAAACAGAACAACTAAATAAGCAAACTATCTACAGGGAGCTGATAATATTTCCTAGTTTTAAAACAGGTTGCAACTTACTTTTAGATTGAGATTTGGCCATTACAGTCCTGCTCTTCTCCAAATCTCTCTCTCTTGCACATAATTCAGTTGCAAGATATTCATTCTAAAGAAAAAAGCATAAAGTTTCTCCTATATAAAAAAATATGCAGAATCTAATTTTAGCACTCTAGTATTTTAGTCCCAGACTTTTTCTAATTTGAAATACGCATGAAAATTTCCCCATCCACATACTGACTTCTTGCCTAAATAGGAACAGAAATGGATTCAGTGGAATTAGGTGTATCCCATATAACATGGTTCATGGCAAAATATGTACTCTTGGGTCATGCAGCAGCTGGAATAGTGGTCTGGTACAAACCAGAAGTCTGTGAGGCTTTGTAAGTTGTAGCTCTAGTGATATGAAGACAACAAGAGCTTCAAAATTACACTTGTCTTTAACTAGCTGCCACTCTATCACATGTGCTTAGAACCTAAATGAACCAAGAAAGTATTTCTGTTTTTTCCCAAATGATCTGAATTCTCATGTATGCCAGAAGTTTTTCTAAGTAGATTTAACACAGCCTTTCTGCTTTCAGCTGTATTTTTCTCTGTCTTTAGAATTTCAGCTGGGGCTATTCTATCTGCAAGTGTGTTTCTGCATTTCACATTACATGAGCTGCTATGATGTATTTACAAAAAATAGAGAATATTCACAAGTCTTCCAAAAAATATTACAAATTACTCATTTTTGGATTTTTTAAAAGCAGTTAATAAAAACCCCTAGACAAGTATTTTAACAAATATTTACAAAATAAATGGTTTTAATTTTTGAAAGAGAAATACAAGAAATGTTCATAAACTTGATTTATGAACCTACCTTTGCTTCTACTTCAGCAATGTCATGTCTGCTCAAGAAATCTAACTTCCTCATATTCATTCCCTTCTCTTCAGTAAAGCTATCACTCATCTGCATATTATCAGCATCCAATCCTAACAGCAAGTAGATGTAAAAGTAATAAATTATTAGGCAATTTTAATTGGTCTCCAGTCAAAAAAATACACTTCATTTATTATATCTGAGATCCAGTTTTCTACCTTTCCATCTGAACATTATGGTACCCTGAGTGGTGTGGGACTGGAATTTTAAGAATTTTGAAACACATGAATTAAATAGATTTACTGGAAATTTTGGGGAGATCCTCCTGCACCTACTGCAAGGCAATGACAGAAGGCTCAGCGATGCATTACAAGTCAGCACAACTCAAGAAGATACTGGGCTGTAAGATCAGGAAATCCAAAACCACTCACCTCTTCCTACAGATTCAATGCAACATGTTTAGCTTTTTAATTTAAACAAATTAGTTAATACAACATAGCTACATTAACTATAAACAGAATGTTTATACTTAAGTACAACCAGAATGTTTTTGAAAGGACAGTTTATATTAAAAACATCCTACCTGTTGCTGCAACTCTTCTTCCTTTCTCCTGAGCCAACTTACGAATGTGTTTTTTCAGTTCAATTCTTTCCTCTTCTAATCTTTCAATCTGCATGTTATTATTCATAGATCAGTATTCCATTTTGTTCAAATGCATTTTTATTACGTAGCTCTTACACAAAAAAAAGATTTATCACTTACTTCTTGCAAAAGAATCTGGTTTTCAGCTCTATATTGCTGCTGCTTCAATGCTTTGCTATTTCTGAATTCATTTAAATCAATCATTGTCTTTGGCTCAAGACCTAAAACAAAGTATACCACAGTTATCCACTAAGGAGAAACATTAATGTTAGTTAATGCAGTTGATTTAAGTAAGAACATAACCAGAGAAGTAGTGTTAAAAAAATAATTTGTTGATAGTAGAATATATTTCAACTATCTATTAAAATACGTAACTATCTATATAACATAAACACACATCTTATACTCCATGTATTAAGAGCAGAAGAAAACTTAATTTTACCTCAGTTACTCAAACCTCAAAATGCAATAAAGTGACACCTAAAATTAACTTCATTTATGTTTAAATTCTTCTATTTAAAAATAAGCCTATCTGAAGTTCTCTCTGTGTGTTTCACCCAGCATTACAACTTCAGCTACTACTTCAGTAGTTTCCAAATACCATATTATGAAGTTTATTAGGCAGTATGTGGTTGAAGAGAAATCAAAACCAAAAAAGAGTAGAGAACATATTCTCCTATTTTCTTCATTCAAAGGAATCTGTAAGCCAAGTTCATTCATGCAGTTTGTCCAAACTAATTAAAACTACTTGGAAATAATAGCAGAATATAACAAAGTATTTCCAGTGACTTGGTATAGTAAAAAATTTCCATTACAGAATTCCATTTCAATTTTTATACAACAATTGAACA
>VZTB01018277.1:33330-52667 GCA_013397245.1 Thryothorus ludovicianus
CCTTGCCGGGGGTAGGGAGGAGAGGGGAAGGAGTGAATGGGTCCGGTGTAGCTGCTGCCCTCGGTAGTGTCGGTCCGCCGGCCGTGCCTGCCGTGCCGCCTCGCTGAGCCCCTCGCGCCTGCTGGGCTGCGGGGCGGCCCCGACCCCGGACCGCGCCCTGCCTCGGTCCCTCCGCCGCCCAGCCTCCCCTCACCTTGCCTGCCTCGCCCCGGGGCTGCGGGCAGCGTGCTGGCTCCTGCCCGGCCGGCGGGAGGGCTGCGGGGCTGCCCGGCTGCCTAGGGATAGGCGGGGAATAGTGGGGACCAGAAAGCACGGGAAAATCACGCCTAAAATTACTCGAATCCTTTGGGTACTATGGGCAGCAAGTCTGAGTTTTGGTAGTGGTCTGACAGCCGAGAAAGTTTAGGATCCTATGTTTTAGTTAAATGGGTGGGAAAACGTATTTTCAAATAAAAAAAGAAAACTAGTAGCTATTCCAGGCGCCTTATGCTCTTTGTATTTGTTTATTCAGCAGCTGTGGCGAGTTGAAGTGGATTTGTTTTCTTTTCCATGGTAAGAGAAAGGTGATTTGTACTTTTGTCTTTTTTTGAATTAATCGTTGTTTTCAGTTTTTTTGCTGTCTCTTGGTCAGTGTTGTTATTTAATGAAGACTGATAAGATGCCTTTTGCTCCTTATACAGCTTGATCCACTCACAGCACAACTCCAAAGACTTCTATAACTCAGCCAGGAGTTGGTTAGTTCTAGTTCCATATTGGGTGCAAAAAGCAAACTGTGTAATTAGGGAAGGGAAGGAGGCTGGGTTATATTTAATGGATGGCTAATATTTCTAAAAATAAAATTAGTTATGGTTAAATGTAAATCAATGATTTCTCAGTAGCAGG
This sequence comes from Thryothorus ludovicianus, assembly GCA_013397245.1. Classification (NCBI taxonomy): domain Eukaryota; kingdom Metazoa; phylum Chordata; class Aves; order Passeriformes; family Certhiidae; genus Thryothorus; species Thryothorus ludovicianus. The sequence goes on from VZTB01018277.1 coordinate 34,213, forward strand.
ACTTTTATAGGTGTAGGAAGTGACACAGAAAGTAATGGCACCTTAGCTGCAAACTAAGCCTTCAGGAAATGAATCTTTCTGTGGTAGAGAAAATAATCCATTGATGCTAGAATGCTTCTGTATAGGAGCTTTTCTTTTTAACCATCTTCTTCATTTTAACAAGCTGTTAATGCCAGTATAGCTATTTAATGTGCTTTATTTAATAGGGATCATCATTTTTGAGTGTTTTGTTGCAGAATCAGCAGAGAGCAAGTTATTATATTTACTGGTATTGAAGCCATATCTGGGTTGTAATTGTGTAGTGCAGCTAGTAAAGGCCATTGGTGCAGAAGTAATAGGTCTTTGGATTTTGACATGGGCATAGAAGCTCCAAAAGTGAAAAAAGAGTAAAACGAATTGAAGTATTAACCCCACAGAAATCATTTAAAATATAGCATGGCTTGGATCAAGTAAATTAGTTTTTCTTATGTTTTGCATCACCTCACATGATGAGCTGTATGTAAGTGAATCTTCTTTTAGGGGGAATAGATACTTAAAATTCTGGAGCCAATAAATCATTTCAGCTCCATAGTGAACAGTTTGACTTACTCTGATAGAAGAGTTAGGCGTACATGTGAAATCACAGCTTTGATAACTGTGTGCCCCTGCAGAGACCCAATTGAAAAACTGCACCATGAAAAGCCTAATGGAATATTATTTAAAATACACAAGAAATTTTATACAAACCCAGCATACTAAGTAAGGACAGAGTAGCAGAGCCTGTGTTTGCAGCTTATACCTCACATGTAACTTTTGTTCGTTTATTCTTTGGAGTAAACAAGCATTCTGTTTCTGCTGTTGCATTTCTGGAACACTGAGAGTGGTGATAAGTGTTATTTTAGAGACACTATTTTTGCATCAGTGAGGCCACTAAAGATGTTTTATGTAGTTACTCTAGATAGAACATGTATTATTTTGTTACTGTTTGAATATAGCAAAAACCCCTAATGGTTGGACATGGAAGTGTGAGGTTCTGTTACTGATTTAAGTTTTTAAGTTATAAAGTACAAGCTAGACCTGTGTGGTTAGTGTTTCAACTGACTTGTACCAGTTGCATTGAACAAATTGAAGCTGAACCACCAGCTAAGCCAGTATCTTCATCTCACCCATTTTAAATTGTGTTGCATTCTGGTGCTTGTTTGTACCAGAGTAACCTAGAGCGTTAGTTCAGCTGCTTGGTTGCCAGCAAGTTCTTTCCTGGTGGGAGATCTTTCGTCTGGCCTAGAACACATGTTCTGACTTTGAATCAGAACTGCCAGTGCTCTTCCAGTTAATCCTTCAGAACCGTATGAAGAGAAGGCTGGAGGCATTACCTTTCTGTGTAGTGAAGAGCATTTCCTACTAGTCCCATGCTTCTGAATCTAGTAACGAAAACCTTGCAGAAGGAGGTTTTCACAGTAAAATTTTTCTTGTAATATTTATCCTGTTTTAGGATCTCAGCAAGGTGAAAGGGGAAGCCAGGCATGTTTTGTATTATTTCTCCTCGTCTTCCCAAATACTTCTTGCCTTCCAGATCAGATTCAAGCCCAATCATTTAAATCTCAGCTGTGCATCTAAGTTTTTTATATTAGAGTTGTGCCTTGGAGTGGCATTTTTAAGAGTAGAAAAAGTTTAAAGCTTTGTTGGAAAGGCAAAACAGAAAGAAAATTGTGATCTTTGTCAGTAAACACTTGCAGTAAGTAAATCAGCAGGAAGAATGTTTAGTTTAACTTAAAAACAAACAAAGGTTAGCAAGTAGGCAGTACAAATTAGGACATTAGCAGAGCCTCAGAAGCTGAATTAAAATGCTATTTTTAAGTGACTGTGCTACTGCTTTGTATAACTCTGCTAATATTCATCAGTTTGTCTGCCAGCTCTTAGATGAAATAGTTGCTCCCCTGTTTAAAAATAAAAATAACCCTGGGAGTGGCTTTAACAACTCCTCAATTTTTTCCACCTTTGATAATTTGAAGGTTTTCTGTGTGAACTGTAAATAATGTTCTAAACAGTTCAGAACCTTCAGTGATTAATAAAGTTTCTGTCTCCAGAGTAAATAAGTTTCCAGTATTGCCTAATTATTTTTTTAGTCCATTGGCATAACACATTGTTATTAATGCCTTTCAATCTGTGAAAGGGCCATTACTCAGTAGAAGAAAAAAATTTAAATGTATGTTTAAAGTTTGGTAGTCAGATGTGTCTAATGGACAAAAACATATTTGTTCCTGCAAGAATCATTTAATGTAAGATGGCAGGTAGCTAGTTAGGGAGTGGCAAGTGGCTTTACATGTTTTCAGGATTGCAGCTGTATTCTTGGCAAGATGCACACTTGCCAATTTTTTCTAAATTCTAATGGACAGGAAATGGCTTCTGCATTCCTAAATTTCCCGTCTGAGGATACTCTTAGAACATCATTAATTTTTTATTTGTGACATGGGTTTTCTTATGCAGACTACTGCATCTTGCAGCATATGGTGTGCTAAACAGTCTGTAGTGGCATGGATTTAGTAGCAATTGTTGAGAAATATTTTGTTTTCTTGCCTTCTGAAAGTCCTTTGGCTCTCTTGGTGCTGTTACTTGTTTTTTTGTCAGTGCATTTTTTTCATTTCTGTGGTACTTTCTTCTGTTTTACTCTTGTCTGTTATTCTTGAAGACTGGATGAACTATTAGAGGGGTCTCAAGAAGCTGGAAGAGGAAAACTATGTGCCTTATGAGCCAAATGGGCTTGAGAGTTCTGGTTCTCTCCTGTCCTTTCCACTTAATGTCTCTGTACAGACATGAAAATGATGCAGTGCAAAATGCAGATTTCTGTGGCAAACAGCCTAAGAAATTTAGTCCAAGGATAGGCTGTTTTGCTCAGCCTGGATATTCTTTTTTTTTACAGCTGGCTGTCATGACTACTGTGCAGTTTCTGGCTCTCAAGGCTTACCTTGCTGTTTATTGTTTTCATCTGTATATTCCTCGTGACATGGTCAGATATTGTTGTAAATTAAAGCATCCAACGGAAGTCTTTGTAAGAAAGTCTGTGAAGTACATCTGCTCTGGTTTCATCCAGACTAATGGTAGCTCTGTGCCTGTGCTCTAGACCATGAGCTGGCAGTCATACAGCCCAAAGGGTATCTGAGGGGCAGCCTAGAAGCTGTGAAAGTAGCAGGTAGGTGAAATGAAAATAACCTGAGGAATTGTCAGACTGTTTGCATGTTTAGGACTACGCAGTGATGTGGTTCTCCCTTGCAGCAAGTCGTTTAAAAAAGAAGTTGTTAGGCAGCATTTTGCAGGTGTTTATCAAATCTCTGGGAGCCAAGTACTGGCACTTGCAAGACCATACTTGAATTGATCAACGTGTCAGTTGGGTAAGAAGGAGAATATATTCACTCACATGAGCAGCCCAGTCATACCAAGGCTTCAGCAGCCTCTTGCACATCTGTAATTTGCAAGGTTCTCAGTCTTATATACTCCTTACATGGCTTCTTACTTTCCAACATCAAGCTGATAACAGATTAGTTGACGTGAAAGTAGTTTTGGTTGCCAAGAAGCAGTTGCTATTTTCCACTGAGTTTAATGGCAGGCATACTTTTGCCTGGCTTACCAAGTACAGATGATCTTTTATAAACCTCTGCTTTAGTTTTGCATTCTCAACAAGTTGATGATCATTGCAAGTTTGGAGCTTGGAGTGTGAGGGTGGACCCAGCTACAGTAACAGATAGGAAGCAGTAGTTCTGATGTTAAGACTTACTCAAAATCTCTGTTGTTATATAAAGGACTGGAAATTTTTTTTTCCTCGTATTTATGCTTTAAGTCAGCAAGAGCATTAGAAGTATCCTATAATAAGACCAGGTGGAAAAAAAGTAATTTCCTAACTGTATATCTCTACAGCACACTTCAGGAATATAAGACCATAGAATGCCAGAATGCAAGTCAGAAGTAGTAAAGTACCTGTGCTGCAGTTTTGTGCAATCTTGAGATTGTACATGGCCTTACATTTCTCATTTTCCTCTTTATGCTTAGCCTGGAAGCAGAGTGCTTGAATATGGGGGCATTACTAGATTTCCATTATGCCTCTGTTTTCAAGACCTAGTGCTTTAGCAGACAACTAAAATTTGGGAGGGATATGGTGTGATGCTTTAGAGGCTACCAAGTTTGGTACAGTTCAAGCAGTGTGTTGTGAGACTTGCTGCCAAAACCAGAACATTGCATTTTTTTACATATATTCATTGCTTACAGTAAATTTAGTAAAACTGTTCAAGATTGCCTAGAGTGTCTGTGAAAGACCAAATACTTTTATTGAAAGACCAAAGTATAGCCATGTATTTGCATATAATTGTAATGGTATCTGTGACTGAAATGTTCATGTAAAGGAGAAGGTGAATTGCAATAAAAAATTTCAGTGTTAAATGGGAGTATTTTGTGGAGTTCTTTGAAAAGTTTCTCTGATGGTGGGCTAGTTACTAAAACATGAACTTTGGGTTTATCTAATATCTGAATTTATTTATGCTTAAGAGTTCCTCTTTCATTCAAATGAAAACATTTGAAAAGTATTTTCCTAAGGCTGGCATATAGGTGAGCAGAGATCTGCCAAGGAGCAGCATAGTCAGTAGTGGCGTCGTGTGGAGTTCTGAGTGGAAGGAATATTACAAATTCAGAGCAAAATGAAATACTTGTGGAAGCATCAGAATCACCGAGGGTTAAGGGACGAGTAAAGTAGATGTTTTGACATATCTTTTTGTGTGTGGAAAAGTGAAAACCTACTAAAAGTTGGAAGAGCTAATAATTAAGGCTGGTTAAGCTTTTCATTTTGATAAGGCCCAATACTTAGCAATCAGTTTTAGTGTTTTGCTAGTTGGGTAACAGTAGCTGTTTCTGAATGAGTGTTGTTAAAGAATTAGAAATCACCAAAATCCTGCTGACCTAACAATGTCTTTTCTTACAGGCTGAATTTAAATAAATCTTACAGTTGGTTCTGTGTGGTAATAGTACTATGTCACAGTATTTAAAATAATAAAGGCTTATATATTGGAAAATCCTGACATGTTTATTGTAGGTCCCTTTCACATATCACTGCTTTTCAGTAGAATTAGTCAACTTCAAGGAGTAGGAAGTGTCCTGTTCAGAAGCTGTTAAAAAAAGGAATTTCAAATTCTAGCAGGGTGGAAGCCTATGTTTCATATCCACCTTCTTTGAAGGGGGAACTAAAAAAGTGGTGAGTTCAAGTTCAAAAGTGGGCTGTCATTTCATGTATTCCTGTAGCACACTTTTTCTTTTTTTAATGAGATTTCTCTGGCTGCTAAGACCATAGATGTGTTCAGTTGTAAACTTAGCTTAGTGTTTTAAAATACTCTGATTGAGCCCGTGGCAGGGGAATGGAACTACAGGATCTTTAAGGTCCCTTCCAACCCAAACCCTTGTATGATTCTATGAAAAAAATGTAGCAACATCCTTCAACATCATAATGGGTTTTTTCCTTATTTTTATTAATTACAAAGGTGATGGCAGCTTTAAAAGAAAGGCTTTCTGCCATGAAGTAACATCATCAATAGCCAGTGCTCCAAGTGCTACAAAAGTAAAAAAAGCTCTTAATTTCCATTATGTGAGGAACACCAAATGGTTTAGTTTAATTTCTTTGAAATAATCTGTGTCCTGGTTTTTAGTTTAGCTGCTCCTGCATCTTGTTGCACATGTATTTCTTCCTGTAGCCACTGCTCCTTTGCCACTAGTTATGGTGATGAGCAATTGTCATGCTCTCAGCTCAACACTGCAACCACAAACAACATCACCATCTAGATTTCTGTGGCCTGTTTTTAGAGTTCAAGAAACATTTGGACAACACTCTCAGGCACAGGCACATGGTGTGATTCTTGGGGTTGTCCTGTGCAGGACCAGAAGTTTAACTCAATGATACTTGTGAGTCCCTTCCAACTCAGCATGTTTTACAATAAATCTGAACACAATTTGAAAAATCCCAGGAGACCAAAGGAAAAAAGAATCACTAGGATTTCAGAGTTTAGGACCATAAAGCAGACTGGAGCTTTCAAATAGCTCATCAGCTTTGATGTGTGAGCTGTGATAAACATAAGGCTGCAGTCATTACGTATTCCTGGATCTGCATTATCTGGCTAATGTTATCTGCTCTGTGTCCATACAGGTGCTCCCCCTCTACAGTTTGGGGGGAAAATACTCTTGTTCAGTCATGTCCATTTTCTCAAAATTAAGTCAGTGTTCAACTGTGTAGCTTTCGTCCCAACAGTTGACAGTGGTCTATGCAGTGTCAATCAACATTCAAAAGAAATGCCTTTGACCTGTAGTTAACTTCTTATTCTTCCAGGGCAGAACAGTATTTTCGAACAACCCGATACACTGTAGTTTCACCTTTTGATCAGTTCATCCATATAATATTTTGTAAATAATCATAAAACTGCTAATTAATGATTTCTAGGGCTTAGGAAGCTTATGCAAGATAAGAAAAAAAAATATAAGATAAAATTCATTTTGGTTTTTTTGCATGCTATTTTTTTTAGACAGTAGTGTCATGAACAGTCAGTGATATCAAAGCAATTGGCAGAGTTGAGGAAAAAAAATGACCTTTTCATGAACTTCTACAAAGAATGCAAATGAATCCAGCGTGACTTTCAATGGTAGGTTTAACTTTTTATTATTTATCGTGTTCTATACCTATCCTTGAACCCCTGTGTTTATGCAGTATTACAGTTTCTTATTTGTTTATCAGAATGTTTGAAATTTGTTTTAGTTTTAATTGCTTTAGAAATATTTTGAGAAACACCTTTAAACCTAAACCCCATATATAATTGACACACTATGTGCCTCTTTGATAACTTAGAATTTTGTATATGTTAAATTACTCAGGATTCCAAAGAACTTATTTTTCATAGTTTATCAGTTTGCAGCACTCACTTGAACTGCATAGCTATCTACCGAAAACTACATCACAATTTATTATTATCAATGCTTCTTTTTCCTTTCCCCCCAAGTAAAACATGAAAAGTAGCAGTGTATCCACGTTGGTTTTTAAGGGTAAGATATTTTAATGAGTATTTACTTTAAATACTAAACCATGTTATATGTGTGACTTGAGGAAGCTTTTCTATCTTACTGATTTTTAGGCATGGAGTGTCATTAACGTTAAAGTATTTGGTTTCTTAATTTGACTTTCTTAATCAAGTTTAGTAAGTAAAATTACTCAAATTTCTCTACAAGTATTTCAGCTTTTGTCCATGAAACCTCCTAGAGAAGATGGCTGACGTAAGCCTGAAGGAAGCAGCACTAATAGTTGGTGTGGTGGCAGCCTGCTACTGGAACAGTCTCTTTTGTGGATTTGTTTTTGATGATGTTTCAGCAATTTTGGACAATAAAGATTTGCATCCTTCTACTCCATTAAAAAATCTGTTTCAGAATGACTTCTGGGGCACTCCAATGTCTGAGGTAAATGGTTCATGAAACACTTTGAAATGTTAAAATTGAAAAATTGCAGTGTTTTTACATGTCTTTTTGCTAATGTGGTTTTAACAGAACAACTTGGTTTTTATGGAATTTGGTGGTGTTATTGTTTTGTACAAGTAGTATCAGGAATATATGTAGCTTATATTCTTTCCCTTTGTTCAGTAAAAGAACTGGTAGGAAAATAAAGTGATACTGACAGCACACAGCTTCAAGATGTTATTTCCTGTGAAATCACAATATCAAAATTTAACAACTCTTACTATTTTCTTTTCTCCTGCAAAAGTTAGATATTGACATACAAGGGTATTTATATCTAAATACAATCTGGAAGGAAAGATAACACTCAAGCAACAAAGCTTGGAAAGAGGATATTGAATCTTTTAAATTTATTTAAATATATATGTGAATTCAGAGTTTCTGATTTGTAGCCCATATAGAGTGGCTGTTTATTATCTGAAAAGCTGCTTTTGCATTGTAGCTCTTGTTGAATGGCAATGGCTAAAGGATTTTGATATGGTTTTAAAAGTCACACATGGTGTTATTGCTGAGCAAATAAATAAAAATTCTCTCCCATTCATACATTCTTTGCTTATCAAGGCATTCCACTTTATAATCTTTTCTTGAGTTCATTACCTACAGGGTTAGTTCCTTGTGAAATACTATTTGCTAGCTCTACAAATGGACTCTGATACATAATTTTCATATATCTCTGTAACCATAGCTTCCAGATGCCATTTAGTTCTGTATTCATTGAGGGTTACTTTTCCCTGGTAAAGTTTCAAATAGTATTTTTTGATATATTTTACTGAAAAAGAAGCCTGAACCATGTCTAGTGGAAAAATTATTTTTTTTTTTTTTTTTTGGCTACTGATTTTCATATCTTTGTTTTGAAGGTAAATGCCTGACAGTGGAAAGGGATTCATGTATGGATAGGTGTTTAGAAAGATATTTTGGAGTGGAAGTCACTTTCTAAGTAAATGGTATCTGATTGATTTATTTATTTTCTTTCAGGAGAGGAGTCATAAATCTTACCGTCCCCTCACAGTTCTAACGTTTCGCTTGAACTACTTGTTCAGCGAGTTAAATGCTGTTTCTTACCACTTTCTAAATCTGGTCTTTCATGTGGTGGTTTGCATAGTCTTCCTCAAGGTCTGTAAGCTCTTCCTGGACAACAGGAGCAGTGTAGTTGCATCCTTGCTCTTTGCAGTGCACCCAATACATACTGAAGCGGTAGGTACAGCTGTGATGTGCTTAATTTGTTTGAGCTGTGTTAATTAAACTTAAATTTCATGGTGTTTTTATCTACTTGTATATATACAACTCCAAAAGGTATGATTTTGCTCGTACTTACAGTACTAACTTTAAAAGTTAGTACACTAACTTTACTCTTAGTGGTGGAAGTGACAAATTTTAATTATCAGAGTTGTTTTATATTACATGCAGCTACTGGAAAATAATTAAAGAAACATGAATTTAGTTACTAAATAATTTAGGCCTCTGCTATGCACATTGGCTTTTATGACTTCAGTTTACGTAGACATTTGTGTTCTGTGATGATTCATCCAGTATCCTATTTTTAAATACTATGAATGACTCTTAATTCATTTCCAGAATCCCTTGTGGCTAATGACCATGTCTGTTCTCTATTTTCTTTTATGTCAATGTGTCTATCTCAGTGGGACTTTCTCTAGAATTGTTGTTGCTATGCTATAGCCAGCTTAGACCCAATTCTGTTTAAAATTTCCACTTTTTTAATATATAGTATATAAAGAAGAAATGCATCTCTCTCCTCGCCTCTTTTCTTTGATTCTGAAGGAATTCTTCACTGCTATGTAAAAAAAACAAAAAGCTTTATTTGCACAAATTTTCTGATTATATTTCTAATGGCCATTGCAATGTTTTGGAGGAAATGAAGTCTTAGAGATCACCATTCACTGGATTTATTTCTGCCAGAAAATCTGATAAAGCAGATTTTTGGCATTTTCTGCTGTTATTTCTGCTCCCCTTCAATTTGCTTTCCTGTATTTCAGTACACAGGTATTGCAAAGCCCTGTCTTTTTTTTAATAGTATTAGTTTATTTTAAGAAAACAGAAAATGTTTTAATCTTTTGCTGCCTTTGAGGTGATGCTACGTTGTGAAGGGTTGGTTTTTTTTTTGGATAGGAGAGGAGGGAGGTCTTTTGTTTTTAATAAAATGAGAGTAGTTTGCTCTTCCTTTATGTTGTAATTTTTTGGTCCTGATTTGTTGGGTAAAGAGTTTGCATCTCTCTCTTACTCACTAATAGTACAGATCCCTTTAAGCAATAATTAAGAAGCCTGCATCCATGTATTTTGAACAAATTTTACAGGAATTGAGTTGGTGAAGTTGGCTGTTATTTAAGCTAATAATGTGTCCTTGCTAGAGGTTAATGGAATGTTTAAAATGCACCTAAAAATTTCTGCTTACTCCAAAGCACAAACCCCCCTAAAAACTTGGATAAAATACAGGTTAAAAAAATAAAATTCTTTCTTTCATTTGGTTTTCTGGTTCTTTGAGCAAACATACTTTAAATTGCCAGATTTGGCTTTGACTCTTGGTAGAGAATGTGATAGGATCTTTGCAGGAGTGTGAATAAGTTGGCAGTGGCTGTTGTTAGTGGTACGCAGGTTAGATCAGCCAGTGTAATTTTACCACTTTCATTCCACATTTCAGTGATTCTTTATTGTGTTTGAGCTTTCAGATTCTGCCTGAAATAGCAAGTAGCACAGATGCTTTTAGTACAGTGTGCAGAGTTAGTGAAAAGCACCGTACCAGTGCTACGGTCCGTTGTGTAACAAGAGCTGATTGCGTGCGGCGGTGTGGCGGAGTTGTCGCGGGTGTGTAATGTAAGGCCTGCTGCCGCCACGGGGGGGCGCTGTGACACAGGGATCGCCGCAGCTCCGTGCTGGCCTGGGAACTGCGAAACTGCAATTCCAGCCCGTAGGCACTCACAGGAGAGCCAGATGAGGGCTTGCTTTCTGCTTACCCTCACCTTTTCCAGTGTGCAAAAAGAACAAGTAGACATTTCCTTACGCAGAAAAGAGGAGGTAATAATGAGATGGATGTTAGGACTAGGGATTTTTTATATCTTTTATAAATGAAGTGTATCTGGTCTTACTTCCTTCAGATTGATCTCCTACTTATTAGTTACCTGCACAAGAGTTTGAAACAGCAGATACAATGCATAAATATTTCGAGCCTTTGTCTATCTTACGATAAACAGACTTTTTTCCTGGAAAAGTGGTTAGAGCAGAATAAGTAGAAGACAATTTTCTGCTTGAGATCAGAAAGAAGCTAGGCTGTTGCAGTGGTAATATCTGTTTTTCTGAGGGAGAAGTTTTTAGGAAATGGGTTGAATAACAGCATCGTAGTATCATTTGTCCTTGTCTTTACAATTCCAGTTCAGTCTTTCTAGCTACTTTGCTACTGTTCTAGCCAGAAGTATGTAAACCACGTTTATAACTACAGGATGTCAGCTAACCTTGTAAGTGCTGGAATTTTCTCTCATAAGTCACGTTTGTATCCAGAAATAGAACCTCTCTTTTGTTGGCAGTCAACTGTGGAGGCACACCAACATGCTTTATTAATGTTTTTTTCCAGCTGATTTACAGATAAAGTACTCTTTAAAGTCTTAATGCTAGATAATATTGGAATCCAGACCAGGAATCTTTTAAGATATTTTGGAAACAAATACTTAGATACTCTTCAACATACTGTGGTGTCTTATCAGTTGTGAAACATACATTGTGCATGATCAGTGAATCCTTTGGTAAACATACAGTAGTCTCAAGAGAAGTACTAGAATATGAATTAGATTCAGATTAGAATGCTTTTCTTTACACTGTGACCTTGGGTACTGAGTTACTTACTCATTTTATGCTCTGCTGGATCAACCATGCTTGACCAAGAATGTACCAGCAATAAAACTTTCTAGCTGGGTCTGGATGGTAAAAAGTCAGTTCAGCATTGTCATAGTTAAATCATAAGCTCTGCAGTTTCCTTAGCTAAATGTGACCATCTGCCTCAAGACAGCTTGCTTTTTTTCAGCCATGTTACTTGTAAAAATTTGGAAGCAATCAGGGGCATTATAGAAGAGGACAAGTGAGGAAGAATGGTAGTCCTAGAAGGTACTGTAGTCAACACAGTGGCTACTTCAATAACCATGAGCATAATGACCCGTGTTCCACATCCAGTTGTTGGTTTCACCTTAGCTTTTTTTGAAAACAGTTCTTGAAGTGGGAATGAATCTGTATTACTTTGGGGATTCTGAAACAACCCTCTGCCATATGTGTTTTAACACTTCTCTGGATTTCATAAAATCCACTCCTCTCTGTCTCATCAAGGGAAGAGAGATTGCCACAGAACACTGAGGCAGAAATGTTGAGTACCTACTCAGCCTTCTCCTTGTCCATTGCTTCCAGTTTTTCAGCACTTTTGGGTGAGGAGGTACACCTCTGACATTCCATTTCTGGTTGACCTACCTGTAGAAACCTTTTCTTGTTTTTCTTTATGTCCCTTTGCCACGTTCAGTCCCAACTTTGCCTTGGCCTTCCTCACCCCATCTCTGCACAGCTGAACTTCATCCCAGGGTACCTGTCTTGTTTCTGCTGCCTGGGCATTTCCTTCTTTCACTTCACTTTGACCAGCTGTTCTCTACTCAGCAGCGCTGACCTCTTGCTTTCCTTACCCAATTTCTTACTCCTGGGGATTGGTAACTCCTGTTCTCTATGGAAAACTTCCTTAGAGATCTGTTAGCTTTAGATAATAATAAATGTCTAGTAACCTCTAAATAGCATACTTAGATTACTAATAAAAACTCAACAAATACTATCTTAAAATATCAAATAATAATAAATGTTTAGAAATAATTAAGATTTTTTCTTCTTTTATTTTTCAGGTAACTGGAGTTGTGGGCAGAGCAGAGCTTTTATCATCTATTTTTTTCCTAGCTGCTTTTTTGTCATACACGAAGTCTAAAGGGCCACATAACACCATAGGTAAATGATTGACTAATAGAGATATAATTTGATTTCTTCATCACTGATAAAAATGCTCTTAAAACCATAATAGGTGTGTACTGGCCATTCAGCAAGTGTATACCAAAACCCCTTCGGAGCCAAGATACCCATGTAATCCTCCTTTCGATTATAAATTGCCTTTTTTTTTTTTTCCCTAGAGAAAGGCATTTCATTAATTAGTTTTATAACACCCACCTTAGGGGATTCTTGCACTGACTTTTATTGTTGCAATTTAAGTGGAAATGTGCTGGAGTGCTTCAGATGGTCAGTCACGAGTAAGCTGAAAAGTTTCAGTGCAGGTGAAGGAGGCTTCCCTTTTTGCCAGACTCAGATTGACATAGTGAAAAGTCACGATTCCCTATAAAGTATTCCATTTGAAAAAGTGCCTGGTGATTTAGGAAATACTGGGATATTTTGTTTTACTTATTATAAAGTAGTCTTTTACCCTTCATTTACTTCTTTCAAATTAAGGGAGGCTGTTTTAAAGTTCGTGTGTGTATTATTTTCTGTAGAGTAAAACTGATCATCTTTCATAAGAAATTACATACTAAACAAGTCTACAGAACACAGCATATTCAAATGTGAGGAGCCAAAGCCTTCACTTTTTAGGTTAATTTACTTTATTAACTGTTTATGTTTTTTGTAAGATGGAACATTTTCAATAATGTCATCTTTATTTACAGTGTGGACTCCAATTGCAGTGACTGTATTTCTAGTAGCTGTTGCAACACTGTGTAAAGAACAAGGAATAACAGTGGTGGGGATATGCTGTGTGTATGAAGTCTTTATTGCTCAAGGGGTAAGCTGTTGAAAAATAAAGTGGATTTCTGTTTTGAGATGTTAAGTACTTTGAAGCATCCTATTTCAGCACTGATCTTTCTCAGTTAAGGTTAACTCAACAGTTGTGTTACATTTTTCAGAGCTTTTTGAGTCAGTTCATGTTTGACAGTTAACAGGGAAGCAATCAAATATTTCCAAGTTGTCCTTTACATGCCATGCAGAGACGTTAGCAAATAGACTCAGTAAAGACTTGACAAGTCTTAATGGAAGCCTATAGTTTTAGCTGAGATTTGCAAATCCTAACATGTAACAGTCATGATTAAAGTTTGAGGTGCATAAAGGTGGGGGACTCTTTGTTTTTAATTCCTGTAGTAAAAATAGTGAACAAATTAATTTCATCATTTTCTATTGAGTAACTAGATGTTTTAGAGTACTTCTATTTGAATAAGTAATATTCGTAAGAAATTTGTTGTTCTAAGAATACTGTTATCTAATACATTTCATTTTAAGCATTGATAAGCCTTTAAATTAATAGTAACTTTTCAACTTAAGGAAACAAGATTTTCCTACAATTAAATAATTTTAAACTTTTTAATAAACATAATGAATGCAATTGAACATGTAGCATTGCATATTTTTTTAAAAAGATATAGTTATTATTCCTTAAAACTTGCAGGAAAATTTTGCAAAAAATGCACCAATAAAAGCCAAAAGATTGTCTATCCTGGGGACACATAATTAAGCCCAAAGTATCAAAATCGCATAGATGACTTTGTAACTATTGCCTTTGCAGATCTAGTGAATAAAATACAATTTTCTAGCTGGATTTTTAAGGAAATCAGCAGTACGTGACTGGTTTTCAGCCCACTCTGTCTTTCTTCTAGTAACTTTTGATCTGATCATCAATTTCTCTAAAGTTCAAAGATTGTGTAAGTCAGTTGAGCAGGAAAGATAAAAGGCAAACTGAGGCTTCTTCTGAAAGCACAGGTGTCACATGAACTTAAGAGTTTTACCAGTCCTCAAAAACCTTTCAGTTTCTGCACTTTAGCCAATCAGTGTGTGAAGCAATAAATGATCACAAGCAGAAGTCATGAAGACAAAGAGATACACAGAGAAGAAATTAGTTTATGTAATGGGGAACTGTGCAAGATTATGATGTTCATGAAGCAAGAAGTGATGACTTACTGCAGTAGAGGCATAAAATAGAAAGCCTGGGCCAATCAGGAAGCTAATAGTATTTCTATCATTCATAAGGAATTTTGTTTATAGGGCAGGTTTTCAGGGGAGCTTATAATTCTGAAAATAGTGACTTTTCTTCTTGAGAGTTTATTTCATGGTTTTGATTCATTTCATTTTGGATTTCTTCAAGCCTCTGAAGATGGTAAATTTTTTTTTGTTCTGTCAGCACAAAAGAACTACAGGTGTACGAGTTCAGCTGTGATAGTGTTAGCAAGAATACTTGAATAGAATGGAGACCTTATTTTGGGGACTTGTCACAAAGGCACTAAGAAGCTGAATTGAGTAACTATTGGGAGCAGATATTTAGAAAAAACCAAGGAAAAAAGTATTAGGTGGCTCATATTTATCTAAGAGAGTCATGAGTAACTTGTCTGATTACAATTTTTTAATTTGCAGTACACCTTGCCAGCGTTATTGGACACAGCTGTACAGATTCTTCAAGGGAAGGGCAGTATTCCTTTATCTATGCTCCAAACACTGCTGAAGCTCATAGTTCTCATGTTCAGTACTCTCCTGCTTGTAGTTGTGAGAGTTCAGGTTATCCAGTCTCAGCTCCCAGTGTTTACAAGGTAATAGTAAAGTGTTTCTTATTTACAGTTGTTAATAAATAAGATGTGACTTAATGAAGTCAGAATGAAATGGCCAAAATGCATGAACCTAAGTGTTACTCACTTATTTTAATATTATTCAGTGTCTATATAATATTGCATTTTTTATGAAATTGCTAAATGATATATTTCAGCAACTGTTGACTAAAATGTCCAAAATATTGAGGTATCTGAGCAGGCAGCCATTTTAAAAACTTCACAGTTGATAGTTCATCTTGGTAATTCAGAAATCTAATGTCTTATTGCTTAAGTATTTTTTGTCTCTGTATTTTATATATTGAACCTTGGCTGAATTCTCCAAACCTCTTGAATTTTTCCTCTTCTACATACAGAATATATTTTGCATTTTAGGTATGTACTATGCAGAAAACATGGTTGTCTTCAGATAGATTACTTGAAGATAAGTGTGTATGAATGACATTAGAACTGAAAAACTAGTTTATCTTAAGTTTGAAAAATGTAGAAATAAAAGAATTTAATACTGTCCCTGAAAAAATGAGACAAACTATTAAAAACATGAGCAAGGACTACTGAACTCAAATTGAGATGCAGATCATTCTGTTTCTTCTAACTTATGTTGATTATATCCCAAAACAGTTTCATAAACATGGAGGAGGCTCCGTCCCTCTCAACAGTGAATCATTGTGCATGGTTTCACACCTGACAAGTGCAAGATGAGGATATTTCACATGTCTGTAATTAGTAGTTCTAGCTATGACTCTAAAGTTTGCTGCAAAGTGATTTAAGACCATATCTTTCTTCATTAAAAGCTCCATTTTCTCCTTTCTTTTGCTTTAGGTTTGATAATCCAGCTGCTGTTAGTCCATCCCCAGCAAGACAGCTGACTTTCAACTACCTTCTCCCTGTAAATGCTTGGCTTCTTCTCAATCCCTCAGAATTATGCTGTGACTGGACAATGGGAACTATTCCTCTTGTGGAGTCTTTGTTGGATGTTAGAAATGTTGCCACCCTTACCTTCTTTTGCTTTCTGGGATCTTTGATGGTCTTCAGTCTCCGATACCCTGGGGATTCCTCCAAGACAGTATTGATGGTACGAATGATGCACTGTTTTTATCCTTTTGTTAAGGGGAAGTGGCTCAGGTTGTGTGGTCACATGTGTAATCTGCTATGTGCATCTCCTTATGGGCTAGAATGAACACTTGAAAGGAAAATTGTCTAGCAACGAAAGTGCTAAATTACAATTAAGCACGTGATTCTATCAGAGATGAGAATAAATATGCTCCTTGTTATATATTTGTAAGCTGTATTGCAGCCTTTCTCAGATACTCAGAGCTCAAGTGGCAAATGGGGGCTTTCAGTAGAATTTAAATGTATTTCAAGGACCAGAATGCATTTTCATCCTGCAAGCTGTCTACTTTATTTAAATGTCAGTAGTCATGATGTGTATTTAGCAAGAGATTTGATTTTCTCATAGGTGTAAAAGAAAGGACATATTTTTGCATTTAGGAATAAGGTTTCCACTTTCATTATTGTTGTTTTGTTTTTGTTCTGTAAGTTGTTTTCATATTATGAAAAACTAATTTTGTCAAGCTGTAAGATCAGTTCCTGTCTATTTGCTATTATATATGATCTTAAAACTGTGATGGATTAACAGAAAAGAATATTTTGGAAGAAACGGGAAGGATCAAAGGAGCTGATATTTTTGAAGAAAGCCAGTCAACACTTATTGATTCCATTGCAAATTTTTACAAGATGAATGATAACCTGATACTGTACTTTCTGTTAGTTCAGTAGTGCAGTTACATGTATGACAAACACGCATGCATTTATCTTAGTCTGCTTCAGAAATAATTTATTTTTTAGTATGTTAATCAGCCAACAGAAGTGTCAGATGGGTGGAAATATTTATGCAGAACCTAAGATTTAAGTAATTCTTTGCTAAACAGCTGACAAATTTTGATTCACTTCTAAAAGACCTAGCATTATAGTTTTGACTCATGTTTTTTCTTGTCTTGTAAATTGAGTGAGGCAATATATTTCACTAGAAAACCAGCGAAAATGATATCTAGTATTGCTGATGAAATATCTTGTCCTGAATTTGGATACTGTGTCTGAAGGGAAGAAATTTAGGTAGCTTCTTTGTGAGAAAAGGATTTGTGGAAAGTTCTCAGGGCGTGACTGAAAGCTCACATGGTGTTGTGCATTTGTATGCAAACTCTGAGGTAGGGTGTGTTGACTTAGGCTATGGAATAGAGAAGAGAGAGATTGAACTGAAAACAAGTTTCAGATGATGGCCTTGCAAACAGACTAGATATTTTTGAGAATTGGAAGATGCATTGTAGCAAGACCATGTGGGATAAAATAATAGGTGATTGATTGGTGTTAGAAGTATTAGCAGCATTTTGTGGCAAAAGCTAATAGGCTGAAAAAGATTTTTAAGGTATTGTAACGAGGAAATAGGTTGGCTTCTGATAGAATGACATTGAGTNTCAGATATGCAAAGGAGTATTTGCATTTTCTTCCTTATATAAGCTGAGGTATAAGTTTTTCTCCACTGCACTGTTAGCAGGAAAAACGTCTGTGGAGCGTGCTTCACATTTTTATAGGACAGCTCCTGAATTTTAAGACTGTTTATTTCCCTGCATTTCTGTTTCTTCCCTACCCCATGAAGCTCACAAGAGGAAAGGGTTAATGGGTTTGTCAGCATGCGTTGGTGTCAGTTATCGTTTGAGGGTGGTATTTTCATATGTGTTATTATTCCAAGTGCCTTTTACAGGAAGGGTTTTCTGAGATCATTGACTCCTGCATGCAAGCTTCCATGTCACCTGACACAGTGTAGTCCTGGTTTAATGCAAGTTGTTTTCCTTTAATCTACATCTATGTTGTATATTTAACTTTCAGTATGATGCTGATTTTCCTCAGCATTGAAGTGACTGGAAGCTAATTTCATAGGAAATGGGAATGCAATATTAAATATTAATTATGTACTACAAAATGAAACAATATGAAAGGCCAATGCCTATTGCTGCATTCCAGTAAGCCATTAATATCCCCAAGTAATCAATGTATTCTGTATATTGTGAGAATCAGTTGTGTTTTTGTTTGCATGGAGCTTAATGAAGTGCTGTGTATCAGCAGCTGAGCAGTGTTAATGATCTATGTGCATATTCTTGAAATATCCTTGAAATACAAGATAAAATCTTACTTGAAGTTTTAAATCAGTGTTGTGTTTTTATATATGTAATCCTAGATTGATTTTCAAACTGGATTATATAACTGTTTTAGCATGGAAGAAGCACTTAATGTCATGCTTAAATCTAGACAGCCAATTGTACTGAAAGTTTCTAGAAAACTCTTTCT
>VZTB01018277.1:59859-119926 GCA_013397245.1 Thryothorus ludovicianus
CTCTAGAAATATGAATGTTTTCATAGGTTTTTCTGTGATACTGCTGATGAGTATGAATTCAGCTGAATTGTCATGACTTTTTTCCATCTGTATAGCTTTTTGAGTACAGGTGAGTCGTAGTGAATTAAGGCTGTTGCGAAGAGTATTTGGCAAGTGAACTGCTATGATTTGTTTCCCTTTTGTTGAGATGGTAAACTGCCTCTAAGAAAGATAAAACAGAGTTGGTTGAAGCTAAAGACACTTGATAATTTTCCATCTCTTCTCACATTGTCAGTTAGGTAGTTCAAGGTGTGCCTTGTTCATTGTCTGTAGAAGTACAAGCAGCTTGAAACAAGCAGAATTATTAACTGTTTAGTACTCCTTCATACCAGAAGGTGCATTGTTTCAGGGAGTGAAAGAGGGCAGATGACAGCAGCTCCCCTATCCTTCAGTAAGTCTCTGTCTGGAATTGGTTACTAAAATACATTCACTGTATTACTCAGCAAAATAGCACAGACCACAAACACGTCTAGCTAATCCTGGTATTGTCAGACAAAATTGTTTTACTAAATCTTTTTTAAACTTTGATGCAAATTAAAATACAGGGGTTACAGGTTTTATTATTTTGGTATTAGATATCTTAGTCTGGCTACATTAGAAGTCACCCTATGTGCTCTCTGTCTAAACTCTATCAATCCATCCTTAATATAATGAGATCTTCCACTCAACGTTTGCCTCTGTAAGGGCTGGTTTGTCAGAACTGATGTCTCCTCTGCATTCCATTTGGTCAATTGTGCATGAAAATAATTTCTCTTAAGCTTGTAAAGACACCTCTTGTATCTGTTATGCCACACCTAAATATGACTCAATAGCTGATAGAGTAATGATGCTGACTTTGGCTAGAACTCAACTGTATGTAGTTTAATTCTATAAAGAAGGTAGATAACATTTGCTATTGCACAGCTCTGATAAAAAGTAGCATTTTAAACCCTTTCCCTTTTACAGTTGCTCTTCAATTTGTATAAAGATTAGCATTTTACAGTCTAAAAATCCTTCAGAATAAATGTTTCAGGAAATATTTTGAGAATTAAATGCATTTTCTGTCACTCAGGTGATGCTCGACTTAGACCTGAAGCTAAACAAAGACTGCTGCATTATGTGAAAGAAGAACCGCAGGATTCAAATGGGTACTTCAATCTGGGTATGCTAGCAATGGATGACAAAAAGGACTTGGAAGCAGAGGCATGGATGAAGAAAGCTATAAGGTTACAGCCAAACTTCCGAAGTGCTTTGTTCAATTTGGCCCTGCTTTATTCTCAGACAGGAAAAGAATTGATGGCTTTACCTGTCTTGGAAGACCTACTGAGATACTACCCTGATCATACCAAGGGTCTGATTTTGAAAGGAGATATCCTTATGAACCAAAAGAAAGATATTGTTGGAGCAAAAATGTGTTTTGAAAAAATTTTGGAACTGGATCCCAACAATGTACAAGGAAAACATAATCTCTGTGTGGTTTATTTTGAAGAAAAAGATTTAATAAAGGCAGAAAAATGTCTAGTTGAAACACTAGCACTGGCACCTCATGAAGAGTATATTCAGCGTCATCTAAACATAGTTAGAAGTAAAATTGCATCACTTGGTGCTATGGAACAATCATCACTTCCATCACATGGGACTGCAGCTACAGAGGCAAAAAAAAATTCATTTCAGAATTTGAAAGAAGCAAAAAGTGAGAAGACAACCACCAAATCAACAGTTGATAATAAAGAACACTCGAAAAATAAGAAACCAACAGAAAAAAGCAGTGT
Organism: Thryothorus ludovicianus; assembly: GCA_013397245.1. NCBI lineage: Eukaryota > Metazoa > Chordata > Aves > Passeriformes > Certhiidae > Thryothorus > Thryothorus ludovicianus. The sequence continues at coordinate 61,650 of VZTB01018277.1, forward strand.
GGACAAAGAGACTCACAAAAAATCTACAAAAGAAATCAAAGATATTGAGAAAAAGAGGGTTGCTGCTTTGAAAAGACTAGAAGAAATTGAACGTATATTAAACGGTGAATAGTCTTTACTATGTCACAAAAGAATAGGAGGAGAATACTATTTTTAATTATTGTTTAATTTGTGAGCCAACTGGAAAGTGTTCTCAGTGCTTTGAAAGTAGAAATAATGTTGACTGCATATCACTTACCAAGCAGCAAAAGGCATTACAATGCTCTATGTGAGAAAGCCACAACTTTTAAATATGATGGAGAGATGGATGGGAATTGAAGGACAAAGGTTTGAGAAACATCTTCAATGCAGAATCCTTAACAGTGAGAAAATAGCATTCATAAAAGTTGTTGGTAGGCAGGGATATTAAGCAATGCTACTTTCAAAGACTCAGTGGAAGGACTGAATGGTGAATTACTGGGATAAACCAGATACTTCTTCTTTCCCTCAACAAATCTGTTTGTATTCTCATTATCTTCGTTTTAGTTTACACATCAGCTGAAATTTTTCTAGACCTCTGCTGTACAAGAAAAAGTTTTTCTTTGCATTATTTGTTTCCTGAACTTAACAAAGTCATCAAAATGCCACTGGATGTAGTATAGGAGGATGCAACAACACCCTAAAATTTTCAGTTGCATTCTAAGTATGGAATGATATATTAACTTCTAGATGTTCTTTATTTGCAATTCTTATGGTTTGTACTCTTTTACCTGGTAAGAAATCTTACAATGCTCTTAAGATCTTCAGACTCTGCTTCTTTATTTTAAGAAATGTGTGAGGTTTCTTCAACTGTCAATCATCTGATTATTTTTTAAAATTATATTAAAAAGGGTGGTTCCTTCCCCGGTTCATTGAATGCTAATAAATGCACTTTGGTACAGTAACCACTATGCTATGCAGTAGTCCATTTTGTTGACTTTGTAGCCATGACTGTGAGTTGACTCCTTGGTGTAGTAAATTCTTCCTTGTTTAGAGCAATCTGGTTTTACTATTTTTGTAATTTCAACAGTATTTCTATTCTCATGACATTTAAAACACTAATATCAGCAATGTTTGCTCAAGGCAGAGTGAAACCACTGATGTTTACCACTCATGTTTAACACAAGGCAATGTAGGTAGCATCCTTTCAATTACTAAATTCTGTTGGTTTGATACTTTGTCTTGGGTGTGTGGTTTTTATTAAATATTTATTTTGACTACTAAAATATTCCCATTTACACTTTTTCACTAGTGCATCATTTTAATTTCTTACAGGAAATGAAAATCTTTGCAATTACAGTATTGCTTTGATCCTTGTGCAATGCATATATTTTTGTTTAAATAGGCTACTGATAACCTAAACCTGATGTTTTCCTTAATTCTCAGAAAGAAAAAATATGTAAGAGCTGAGTTCAGTCATAATTTTCACTGATCATTAAATCTAACTCTTACTCTTCATGTTTTGTCTTATTTTATCATGTGGAAGTATTCCTTAGCAATTATACCATTCTAAATTCATCCTTTCCATACCTGCTCAACTTTCTGCCTCAGGCAGTAATCCAGCTGTAAGATGTAATAATTATCTCTGTGGGAGAGATCTTAAATGGGTAAAGGGCTTCCTTGCACAGACCTTTCTTTTTATTATGTATCATTCTTGGTATTAGCACAACAATTGCTTGCATGGTAATAACTAGGGTGGGGGGAAAGTGTGTTTTAAAAAACATGATTTACAAGCAGCTGACAGGAACAAGTATATGGTGTGCAGCTGTTTGTCATACAAAAGAATATTTAAGTGCTACTTGGAAAGAAGTGCTCACAGGAATCTGTTGACCACACCTTGAAAATCACTTATCTGTGAATAACTCTCATACTTGTACCTAAAATAGCAAGTATGTTGACTTTTATGCAAACTTGTAACTTGCGTATTAAGTCTTCCTCCAAATCTTTGTTTTACAAAAGGATTAGCCATTGTTCTGGGCAAGATGAAGGAACATTCATTTGAAAATGGCAGGAACTAAGTAGTATGAAAAGGTATTCTGATGGAGAAGGTCAGGATTCTCCTCTCTTTTATATAAAGAGCTCCTAATATTGCCATTGCCACACCATTTTTATTTGGTGTGTAAATTGAAGAGGAGAGTAAAGGCACAGTCTCAATCTCTGCATCTGAGCCTCTGTGGGACTCGACTGTCCAAGTAGCTCTTTAGGTACTAGCAAGAATTGTTAGAGTTATTGATGCTAATAAGTGCCAACATGCTAATAAGTTCCAACAGGTTTAACCAAAATCATCAGGCAGATGTAAACTGAAGGTTGCTGGGTGTCTTTTAGCCTGTTCTCAAGTTCTATTCCCCTTTTGTCTCTCAAAGAAATGTTAGTAAAAACAAGTTGTATTTATCCTGTTAGGATGGGTCAGCCATTTTAAAATTAGGCTTTCACAAGAAAAATGGTTCAGTAAATTGAAGTGACATAGCTTGTGAAAAACTGTCAAAATAGCATTTGCACATAGGAAAACTTTCAAAAAGAATAATTTTGGCTTTTTCTGTTTGCAGGTAGAACAGAATAATCAACAGATATTTTTCCCCTTCCAGTTCAACCTATCTTTTCTCTTCCTGCCGTCATCATGTGCAAAACACCATAAATATCATTGAGAGTGCAACAGGTATACTAAAATAATTTGTAGTCTCTAATCATACAGTGCAATTGCTGTCATTGCTGAAAAAATGGAATGGATGTCTTATATAATCTTTGCATCCATACACAAAGTTTTTCCAATTTATACGTCCAGCTGCAGAGTAAGCATTTTAAGTATTACAAATTTGTGCATGTGATTTGAGTGCAGATGCATGCATTTGTCAGATTATGTTTTGTATCTTTTGCAGGTGAGTATATGCATAGATAGACTCATGGATTGGATATGCATGCATATATTTGGAACACTTGGATACCTAGTGGTTGTGCAGTTGCAGAGGGACAACGTGCAACTGTAAGGCTAACCTTTGAATATACAATCTTTTTGTCTGTTTTGTACATGAAACCTCTTAAGATAGAATTGCAAGTATTATTTATTTTCAAAATATTCTTGGCGTTACAACCAGTTAAAAACATGATCAGTCACTTTTTGGGTTTTTTGTTGTTTTTTATTGTTTCTTATCAGCTGGCAGAAAAGTACTCTAGTATTGTGAGGATTAAGAAATTTTCCTATCAACAGTCACATATAAAGTTTTGGGAATTGGAGTGGAAAGGATTAAGTGGGACAGAAATCCTTTCAAGGCGCAGTGCAGTTTGTACCTCAATTAGGCAATACTGGCAGCCAAGCTAGAGTAAATGTACAGGAAGATTGCTGTGAAGGGAGGGCCTGGGGATAGGCAACCTCACATTTAATGGCACTTAGGAGCAAAGCAGTGGCCTATGAGAAACAGCAATATTCTGGAAGAGGAGGAAGCACTCAAAAAGCAACAGCTCCTGAAACATTTTGGCACTGTGCTTGCAGATTGTCCAGCTCAACATCTCAGCAGCTTTCCTTTTCTCAGCTGTTGGGCAATCCAAGCCCAGGGGCTCTGAGGGCAGCTCTTCAGACAGCTGCTGCCTTGTTAGAGGAGCCTTTTTGCACAACCTAGCTGTGCCTTTTAGTTCACATGCCTTCTTCAGGGGCGTGTACCTTTGAGCTAAAAATGCAGGCACCTGTGCCTTCCTGAAGTTTCTTATGGAAAGACTCAGTGAAGCTCAAAACAGTTCTGGGAAGTTTTCAGCCCATCCCAGTCTCTTGCAAACTTTGCATTGCACAAAAGCTCCAGGAAGGGTCCCGGTTTGGGTGAGTGTACATAGCTGGGATTTTCCTTGCAAGTTCTAGAGTTCCCTTCTGCCTGACACAGTGTCTGGAATTGCACCATGACCTGCTGTTCCAGGAAAGTCCTGCTTCAACTGCTGCCTTGTAAACAAAACTGTACTTTGAATTTGAGCCTAGGAATCCTGCTTTGCTTAAAAACCTTGAGAAAAGAAAGGCTGTAGACACTTCCCACCTATCCTTGGCCTCACTTTCTTTCCATACAAAAATTCAACACTGTGCAGTGTTCCCACTACAGCAAGAAGAACCTGTCCCCCAAATCTCCAAGAGCTTGTAAAACTTGCAAGACATTCCTTCTTGAAATCAAAATAACATAGCTTAATATGTTACAAATATTACAGTGCCACTTTTTGTTTTAAATAATCTTAGATAGATGTGACATTTTTATAGCTCTGAGCGAGTGGTAGTGCAGTTAATATTCTTAAAAAAACTCTAAAACTGCTTTCTACAGTGCCTGTCTACAAACTAGTAGTTCTGCATGTGGGTTATATGTCCCTTGCGAAAAGCCAGAGGAAATCACATACACATACCAATAACAAAAAGCAACAATGGCAAAACCAAGCCAAAACAGGAAAAGAAAAAAAACAAACAGAAAATTCTATGCATAATTGTCCTAGTTTGGGAGCAACATAATAAACTGTATCATTTTCCTGGGCTAGGAAGTCATCCCAGAAAAACACATTTAACCTTCTCTGGCACAGTCATAATTTAAATGATTGCTGGAAAGAGAATTGGACATTATGGATAGCGTCTACTGTCAGCTAAGGAATTCTGTTTAGAATAAAATTAATATAATTTTGTTACTCCAGCATAATGCAAACAACTGTTGTCTGCTACATCTTTACCAGTATAAGAAAGACATAACCAAAAAATAGGGAATAAAAAAATCCTTGTTCAAGCTTCACCAGTGCTTACAAAACTGTAGATGTCTTTTGCTAAATATCCATAGAGTGGCACTAAGATCACAAGAAATTTAGGGGTTACCTGCTTGCATGGGTGAGCTCAGTCTTTTGTGGTTATGGACAGAAACAGAAATTAAAAGCTTGGCTTGGTGAGGTGTTGCGTGCAAGACTACACCTTGGCATTATGGAAAAGTGGGTATATACTTGCCAAAGGTTTAGTTACTCATAGATCATTGTAGCAGGCAATTTGGTGTATTTGATACAGTTTTGGAGGGTGTTACAAGGTTTATATGAGGCTGTGAATTTTGTAACTGTAGTGAATGTAAAGCCTTGCAGGACTCCACCTAGTACTCTAAGCATTGGAATAAAGTATTGGAATAAAGTATGTTGTTCAGATATCCTACCCCTATTTAGCATATATGTTCCTTACATGTAATTATCAGGGTGCTGTCTTTTTAAATAGGCATGCCAAGGTATTTTTAATTATATGAGTATTCATCTCACAATGAGAGTAGGTGGAGGAGGAAAATACAACAATTACAGGATGTCTTACCAAAAGTAGAAGTCATAAATCTTTAAAATCCCATCTAGGACATGCACTCACCTTGATTTTATTTGCAGTTGTTAAGCCAGCCTTACACTTTGGTTGTATGTGAGCATCATTCGAGCTCAGTGTGGTGCCGACTCCCCAGTACCGAGAGCAGCAAGGAAATGGTGACAACAGGAGCTGGCAGAATGGGGGATTAGTTGTTGCCACTCCTCAGCTTCAAGCTGAATCATCAAGATTTGCTTGTTTGTTTGGGGGCACTGCTCGTTTCCTCCACAGAAATATCAGACATGTTGGATGATTTTCACAGGTTGCAAGATACAGTAATTTCTCTGTTGATAAAAGAAGCTTAAAGGGAACACCCTTCTGAGCACCCTTTCTACCCCTTGAAAAAATTTTAAACAGGTGTGTAATGCTGGGTTTTCTTCAACTCTATGCATATGCATTCATCAATTTTCCAGTATAAATGGCTGCAAACAAAGAAAGGAAAAGAATGTGACAGCTTAAATCTCATGAAATTCAAATGCTAGGCAAAAACATAAAAGAAACTGAATTCTGTACTATTTCTTTAGATGTATTTATATGAGAGGGTTTTCATGAAGTTACACTATGTTCTGTAATGCTGACTATTATTTGTATAATTCACACTGTATTTCTGCCCCTTGCTTGGGTGAACAAAGTTTTAGTACAAATACTTTGGTGTAAATTTACCATTCCAAGGATAAACCTTAATAGATATTGCAAAGGAGCTAATTTGCATGTTTAGGAAAAGCAAAAATAAGAAGTATAATTGAGTTTAAGTTTTTTTCCTTCTGATCAATATACTTGAAAAATTATATATTTGACAAAAAAATTGATGTATTGCATAAAGATAAAAGCGCTATTGAAATTACAAAGATGAATAAAGATTTTTCAAAGGTTTTCTAGTTATCTGCAGTTTATCTTGTACTAAAAAGGATCCTTCTTTCCATTGCCATGCTTTACATTTTGATTATTTTACTGACTGTAAGACCTTTCCCCCTAAATAACAGCTTTTTAAAAAATTCTGAGTATAAAACTGACTGATGATCCTTCAATTTACAAGACGTACTATGACTGTTGAAAGAGAAAAAAACACATAAAACGGAAAGCAACTGAAATGCAAGAAGGCAAATGAGGGGTTAGTTTAAAAATTAATAAGAAGGTAACAAATATTGTTATCTTAGTCTGTTTTGTGTCTGGGTGTCTGGAGAGCCTTCTGGCTTATGAGGAAGTAAAAACTTTTAACTCATCAATTGCTGACAATCTCAACTTCAGCAGCTGAAAGCTGTGTCATTTGGCTGTTTTTAGTACTTATGCTATTCCTTTTGCTCTAGATGAACTTATGTAAAGGGATTGGGGGTGAGACAGAAGTTCAGTAGCACAGTCTCTGTATTGTTTTTGATGTCCTTAGGTTCTCTTTCCTTTGTTCACTTGTCTTTTTCTTGGTTTTGTGGCAGTGATACTTTCTCACACTGCCAGTGTTCCAGGACAGAGGGCTGAAAAGAGGAGCTAACTGAAGGATTAAAGTGTTTATATAAAAATAGTAAGCATCTTCAGCATTCCACTCTTTGCTTTTGATTAAATACATATGAATATATGTATTTATATATGTATAGAAATGGTATATGTAAGCCTTTGCTAAAAAAGTGGAACATCATTATTTCAACATTCACAATGAAAAGTGCTCATTTTGCTTTATTATTCAAAACTTTCATTATTGACCTTGGAACAGCAATGTAGAAAAATACCTAGAGAGACTGATGACCAAGTAACTGCTTCAGGTTATTACTCATGGTGAGGCAGCTACATAAAACACACACATGACTGGCTAAAAGTAGAGACTTACATGAATAAATCAGTATAGCTGTATAATACATAGAGCATAACACGATGTGGCTGATTCTTGATGTTATGTATTGTGATTGGATTTCTTTTGCTCGTGATCTGGCAGGGTTTTGAGAAGGTGGGAGTGTCTGCTTCCAAGGGCAGCAGTGGTTCAAACTATTGTTATCTGCTGTTCATTATCACTTCAGAGGTGAAGGCTGCTATCTTTGTACTCGACCTCTTGGTAAGTATGTCATTAAAATATGAAACAGAGGGTTCATTCAGCAGGCTCAACTAGAACACGATTTGCAGAAAATTGTGATTGTATCAATCTACGGATAAGGACAAAATTAGCCAGAATTGTTCTGTATTTCTGTCCTGCATTTAGCTGTTTAAAGAATGTTTTCCTCATAGCCCTGGTAGCAACTTCTGTATACCTTAGACCAGTAACTATAAATCTTAAGCAACAATCCAACCCATGTTCTCCATGTGACAGAATAAATTGCAGTGCTGTTAATAACACCACTGTAAGATGTGGCCTCTGACCTGAGAAGCTTATCATCATGGAAGAATGTGATGACCTAAACTAGGAAATAAATAAAAATGACATTTTCATTATATATTTGGGACTAGCAAGAAGGGTTCTAGGGTCTTACAGAGCTTCTTAATTCTACTGAAATATGACAGTCTTCATGATATTGTTTGTTAACCTTCCTCCAAGCCTGTGACTTTCTTCTGAAGAATTTATTGCTTTTCTGCAATTGCATAATTAAAGAAAAAATACTAATTTTGCTTTTAAATGTTACAATCAAATTCCATATAAAATTTTTTTAGTTTTAATTCAAGATGATTATGCATAGATCATGAAGCTCATGTGCATATAGTAGCACCAAATAGTGGAACTGTGAAGACCATGTTTGGAATATTGCAGGTACATGACTGGAAAGGCTTAAGAGGAATAATAATTAAGAAGATTTTTGCACACAAAGGTACCTACCAGTGAGTCAAGACATGTATGCTCCACAGATAGCTGGATGCTTGAGTATACACTAGATTAATATCACTTCCAACTTGCTTTACACCTTTTCTAAGCATTTGCTTTCAGTTACTGAAAGTGGGTTACATAAACTGTGGTCTCATTTGGTGTGGCCATCTGAGAAGGAATTCTGCAGTGGATCCAAGGGGGCCAAGGTCTGTAGCATGTGATGTGTGAAGAGAGGCTGAAGCAGCTGATTCATTTTGCTCGAAGAGGTGGGACTTACAGGGGCTTCTTACTGTCATCTTCAACTCTGGGACTGTGTTTGCACAGAAGCAAATAATTCAAAAGGTAATGAACACAAGCTGCAGCAAGGGAAGCTCTAAATAAAGCAAGAAAATAATTGTTCTCAGCATTCCCCATTGCAGATGATCCTGTTACTCAGGGGCTCATCACCACCTTGGTGAATTGCCTTCTTCAGTCTCCTCAGTAGTCACACTCCCAGGAGGACAGGATTGTGCAGGCCAACCACGTCAGCAGAGCCAGAGTGAGACATTTTGCATGACAGATACCACTGGGGCTAGCTCCTGGCATATGTCTTAGACTTCAAAAACATACAGAGAAAGATAATAGCAACTAAATTATTGCAGAGGCATTGCAAAGTCATGCATTACTTACGCAAGGATTTTCCAGGGAAGAATCACGTAACTTACCGTACAGGTGAACAAGAAGTGACACATTATTTCTCTTAACACCAGGCTGAATGACTTAAATGAATGGAAATTTTGTTGGTAAAAATATTATCTTTACAGAACACAATTAAATTTTGTTGTTCATTGCAAGATTATTAGGATTAGTGAGGTATAAAAGATGACGAGAACCAAACAGCTACATTCATGAAAGTGAAGATCTGTAAAATGCCATGCAACTTTTGATTTAGAAATGGACTTGTGTGCAAACTCCCAAAACCTCATAGGACATACCAAGAGAAGAATCCACCATGCATGGTTCCAGAACTCGTTCCTGAACTCTTCCCCTAACCATTTGACAGTAGAAACAGTCAGGGATTCCATAAAGCTAAATGGACTTTAGGTCTGACCTATGTCATAAAAAACATTAACTTCAAAATCATTAGAGAAAAAAAGTATAAACATTTTACTTGGAGTAACACAGAATGAACAATTATCTCTTGTAACCCAGCTTTGGCCATATAAATATAAATGAAGGTCTTGTCTGTAATCTTTTTGGCCACAGAAATGTCTGGGAATTTTGCAGATGCAGACTGGGGAAAAATGCTGAGGATATGTTAAGACCTGGATATTTGTATGCATAATGACAAGCCAATTTTTAGTTAGGTTATGAACCAGCAGAAACTAGCATTATTTAAAATTATTTTTGATAGAGAGAGGAGTATTTTTGAGGTTATGGCTGTAAAATGACCCAGCATATCAAACCTAGGTTTTCATGAAAAAAAAAAAAAAGATCTGTTTAAAATGAACTGGTTATAATCCATGTCTGGATCTGCAAAAGGTAGATTTTATGGACGTATTCAATGGACCACAGAAAAAAGTGGAAGTAAAATACCCTAAAGTTCTCAATCTATGTAAATTGAGATGCTATTTTTTGGTTGATTTGACAGATGGATAAAACACTTGATGCAATCTTTCTGAAATTCAGCTCAGGAGAAACTAATAATTAAACTACAAATGACAAGAATTAATGGAATTATTGGAGAATTGATAAAAGCTTTCCAACAGGGAGAGAACTGACAGTTCTGCAATATCTGGTAGCACAGTAGTTACTAGTGATGTTCCTAAAATAACTTGCACTGAACTTCTTTAATAATGTCAGTCATGACTGTGGTAGAAATACAGTAAAAATACTAATTGTATTTTTTGATGATACAAATATTTAAGCATTGTCAATACAGGGTATGGTATTGTGTAAAAATCACTTAGTTCAGCTGGATTAATAGAAATCAGATTAAATTCAATATTAGATAATATTGTGATGCACCTTTCCCCTAATGAGTGGGTCATCACAACCCCACTACTGATGTCCCACTTTTGTTGAAAGTTAGAATTTAGCAAAGAAATAAGGTGGAGATGTACTTGGCTGTCCTACCTAACAGCAGGATTACAAATTAGTAAATTCATTTAGCCAGAAAATTATATGACTGTTGAAAAAGCAGCTCCAGTAGAAATAAAGACACTGGTGATGCTTATCTAGAATGCTTTCTTAGTTTTGATTGCCTATGTCCGAGATCAATAAATTAGAACTAAAATAATTACACAAAATCTCGGATGGATGGATAAGTAAAGCAGGAGGAATGTCTTCTGCAAAAAGCCAGAGCTCGTTATCTGAGGCTAAACACGTCTTTGTTAAGATATTCAGTAGGAGGGTTAAAACTGGAAGAAATATTGCCATTTAGGCAAAAAGCCAATGTTTGTACAAGAACAAAAAGGGAGAAAACAATTATAAATACACTCAAGCTGGAAATGAGGCAAAAGGCCTGGTCTACTGGAACAATATATTCTGGGACTATCTTTGAAGGAAAATGGTGGGGGGAGGAAAAGAAGTTATTTTAAGCTAAGGCTATGAATAGTTATAAAAGTGAATTCATTAAATGCTACCTGTAATAATAAAGAAGAAAATTTTGGGATTCAGGAAGTTTATTCTAATTTTGTGCTTCCTTAAAGCACTCTAACCTAAGAAATGATAGGAATTTGCATCCCATCCTCTGTTTATTTTAGAGCATATGTTTAAATTGGAGGTACTCTTGTGAGAGCAACAATGCCTATTGCAAACTGATGTATTTGAGATGTGAAATCATTTTGCACAGAACAATACAGAAATAGATCACATTAAAATTTCTTATTTTCAGTAGTTGTAGTTTTACTGAAATCTTAATGTACTTGTGAAAAGTTGTCTACACTTGCATGTTGATTGTCTTCTGGAATTATTTTGTCATCTTACTCCTTTGTACTGAGATGCTCTCACTACAGATTAAATAAATGACCTTTTAAAGAGCCAGTTCAATTATGTTAAGAGAAATCCCTTGATGTACAAGACCCACAGTTGTGTGTGCCAAGTTACTGGTGCAATTCATGGGGGAGTACCTGAAGTTAACTGAAAATTTTCAGTAGAATTCAGTATTTCTGAAGATGCAAATAATTGTCTTTTTATATGTACTGGAGATGGTAGTGAAAGCCTTACAAAACATGGGAGTGAATCTGTATAGTGAAGGTAGAGAAGAATATGCAGTTCTCTACCTTCCATTTATTGCTTCCTTGCCAGTTTGCTACAAACATTTATGTAATGAAAGGTATTTATTCTTAATAATAGTAATAATAATAATAGAAATATTATTATGATAATAAACTGGTTTTAAATTTTAAAAATTAAATTTTAAAAAATTATAATATATTATTAGTACAAGGCTATGTTCTTGGTTTTTAATATACAGTTCTGACTTTATATGTATATGAAAAGCAAATTATAGGCACAGAATTGTTTCCCAGAAACATTTTAACTAGTTAAGGTAAAAAAGGTACGTACAATGCTATAGTAGATCTTACTGTATTCTGTTATTCAGGAAATATGGAAAAAATCATTGCTCATGTAATTTGTTAAATTTCAAAACGAAAAAAAAAACAGACGAGAAAGAGCAATGAAAACAAGTCTAAGTTCAGAAGTCAGAAATGACAATCCCAAACAACATAGAGAAAGTATCCTTAATTATAAAATGTTGTGCCTAATTTACAATAATCTTCCTGAGAAGCAGAGGTTTAATCCAAAACCTAGGAATGTGTCCCAATATTCGTTCCTTGATGCCTTCTTGGTGTAAAAAAACCTCTTTTCCACAGTTTGCTTTCCTCTGGGCACAGCTCCCTCTGTGTCTCTACCTGCTGTGCTAGAGTCAAATCCTTGTGTGTCTGTATTCTAAAAAAAAGGATGCAGGCAGTTTGATATCCATCCCTATGCAACAAACTCTTAAAAGTAAACATAGCTTCATTTCAGATTTCTATTACACAAAATTGGTTGACTAGACAGTTAATTTAACAATCCAAATAGGCTTTTTTTGTGTTTATTTTGATATTATAGCTTTTCCCACTTTTTCTTCCCTTAAGGATTATTCCTCTCTTACCTGCATACTTTTCAGAAAGTCTTATCTGACTTCAAAACTTTTATTTCCTAGAAGATGTATGGTTTCACCTGTTTGTGAGCAATTCTGTGCATTCATGTGCTAGACCTGGGAGATGCTTAAATGCCTGGCTTGAGGGATATAAGGTTGCAGTGCCAGTCCTCAGTAACCCTGCTCTGCTACCCTGCAGACGTTTCCTTGTGCACACACCTCAATAGCATCCTCAGCTCCTGCTTGTTGAGATCATGTGGTGAAATTTCTGTCGCTACGTGCTTGTTCCCAAGCTATTAAAGGTGCTCAGTTCTCAGCCTTCAAACAATGGAAACACGTGAGCTCGTGTTCCTATGGACACTTACTCCCTTGGCCATTCTTAAAATGCATTGGGAAGATTCAACTTTGCCCAAAATATAAGTCAAGCAAAATACATTTAATATTTTTTCATGGTTTAGGGACTGGTGGGTTGTTCGTTTCTTTCTTTGGCTGGGTTTTGGGGTTTTATGTTGTTTCAGGTGAAGTGAGGTTGGTTTTTTTGTGTTTAGCAGCTGTTAGTACAGGTTTGTTTTGTATGCAGAAGTTTAGGGCGTAAAGGTAGCCTCTTGATTTGAGACTGGCCTCAGTCTGCAGAGGGCATACATTTCAAGGCAAGCTTATAATACTCTCTGCCTGAAAATATTCAATTGAGAGCAACAGAGGTTTAGTTTAGCTCTTCATTAGTACACAAGCTGTTAGGAGTCCAAAATTCCCCTGACACTGGACCTGTTCACTGAGGACTTGCATCATCTTTCATACTGTTTTATCTCATCTTTATTGAAAATGACAGTTTTGGAGGTTTTTTTATTTAATTCTCTTCTGTATTCACAGAGAAGAGCTTGTTTGTGCAGATTTTTAATTTTATTTTTTTTCTTGCTGGAATGATGTATTTTGTAAAGGAAAAAAAAAACCTAATTTTTAAACAATCTGTTGGAAAACCATAAGTATTTTGCTTTTCAAATATCTCTCAGTTCTAACCTACAACAACTAAATGCTTAATTATTCTACTTTGAACTCAGACCCCAGATATATCTCATACATTAAAAGAATTTGTCCTGGTTTAGGGCAAATTTGGGAAGGAACCTCTGGATGGGGTCCCTCTAGAAAGCAAACATGAACGGCCCCTCCCGCCAGCTGGTTCGGGACAGAAAAATTTCTGTTGAGCTAAAAATTTGTTTATTTAACAGTCAAAAGCACTCCCCAGCACAACAAATGAACAACACTGAACAACAAACCCTCTCATTGCCCCGCAGAGATGCCAAATTCAGAAAGTCTCTCCCGTGGCTGTAGCTCGGCTCAGTTGCTGTCGGTCCCTCAGGGCTGGGAAAGGCCGGGCCCAGGCCAGGCCCGGTGGGACACAGGTGGGAGCTCCTGGGGCCCTTTGGGTGTTTAGTCCACAGCAGGTTCAAACAGCTCCAAGGAAAAGGGAAAAAAAACACAGTCCGGAGAACTTCTCTGCCTCAGCCAGCCAAAAACTAACAAAAAGCAAAGGAGAGCTCTCTTCTGCTGTTCATGCACTGCAGACAGCACAGGCCGTGTGAGAAGGAAAGCTGAAAACTCTGATCTTTATGTTTAGAAAACAACCACCTCAGACATTCCACCGCATCTTCTTCACTCTCAGATCCAGTTTTAAGGATGCAAAACTTATTTCTGAGCTAAACAGATGAATGGGGATACAATTCAGCATCAACTCAGGACAGAATCTGGATTAGATTTTTCTCAAATGTGGGATAATTTAGACTAGTTGTGCAAAAAATGTTTTCTCCTCCTGCTGTCACTTCTACTCCAGAGTAGGTTTTTTGTTTCTTTGTTCTGTACTATGAATCTAGTGAAGAAAAACAGTTTTGCTCTAATTTTCTTTTTGGGAAAAATGTCTGTTTAAATAAATTCTTGTAAATTATCTCATAATGTAGGAGACATAATTAATCCAGGAAAAATTGATCCAGTTTGTGAAGAAGATCTTGCATTCTTCTATAATTATAGAAAAACATATGAAGAAGAGAAAGAGATGGATTGTATATGTTCAGCCATAATCACTGAACACATTTTATAAAGGCTAGCATCAATGTGAAATGTTAAAGGTAATACAAGGATAATGATAATAGGGCAAATAAGTATCAGGCAGAAGCAACTCTCATTAATCTGTTGAGTCATTCTTACTTCCAAAATATCATTAGAGTGTAATTCAAAAGGAATACACTGAAAAAAACCATGGAGGAAAGGAAGAGAGGAAATTATATACCTATGCATATTACATATGCATATGCAATATTTGTATGCACCTACATATACTATTACATATTGGTATATAATATTGTCTACTAGACATTATATATTGCATAATGTATATGTATTTAAAAGTTTTCTGGCTGTTTTACTGCATTGTTATTCATACATTTTAATGAGTTTCTTAGGAGAGTCTATGCCTATATATTATTTTTCATAGCTCTACCAGGTTTTTCTTCTTCTTCTTCTGTATCCTTTCCTTTTAAGGGAAGAAGCACAATTGATCAGATCCTATGGGGAGGTTGAAATTTTCAGAAAGATTTGTATTGACCCCATGGATAAGCTATTTATGACTGAAGTAGGAAATATGACTGAAGGAAGTATGACTGAAGATTTAATGTTCAGCGTACTCACTGCATCCTTATTGATTGTGCCCATGTGTTCATTCCACAGTAAATGAAAGGAGTGTAACACTAGGCTGAAAGTGGCAGTTTCTGATCAACTCACACATTACACGTTCATAGCCTGCCTTTTTCTCACAATAAGGGAATGAGAGCCAATAACAGTGTTGGTCACAGTATTGTCAGCCTGCCATATTGCTCAAAATTACTAAGTAAATAAACTATGAAAAATGTTGTCCTACTATTCCAGTAGATGTATTGTGCAAGATATGACTTTGATTAAGTGGAATTTTGTATAATGAATGGAGTTTTCACTGTATTCCCTATTCAAATAGTATTTCCAAAAAGATTTCTTAAGTCATGATCACAGCTATTCTCACAGATTTTTTTTACTATGTAAACACACTGAAAACATTCAAAATGGAAATTGTGCTTCTACTTACACTTTGGTTGCTCTTTTATTCCTCTTGAGTAATTACATTTGGAAATAATGCTATCCAAGTAGAAGAACTCCTTTAATAATAGAATTTTTTACATACATTTTCAGGCTACCTGTGTATGTATATCACACAGAGAGATAAATGAAATCAGATGAGGAAGAAAACCGTGTGGGATCTAGAGCGAGAGGACTTAAAAAGAAAGGAGGTCCTAGGGTTAAATCTCCTCTTTCATAACTCTTACGTGCATATAAACTGTTCTGCCCTTACATAATAGTGTTTGTTTGGATTTTTTAATCTCTAATGAATTAAACACGTGAAAAAACACATTAACTCAAGAAATTTGTGTGGGTTTATTACACTCTGACTATGCAGGTGACTGAGGGTTACAGTCAGCAATGAATCTGTTTAATTTTGATGTAAAATCCTGTTTAAAGATTAAATTTGTCATGAGATTTTAAAAACATATGTAATGTTGTGGAGAGAATATAATTTTTGATAAGGCTAATCACAAATCTGTAGACCTGTACTTCAGGATGTGGGATCTTTGATGACAGCAATATTTTAAAAGGAGAATATTTGTAAAGCATTTAATAATAATATATACACTTTTCTGTGTATTAGAAGATAGAAATCAAACCTAACAGACTGAGAATGTGAAGAATAGTTTTCAAAGCGACCTGAAAAATTAAGTGATTCGACAGTATACTGGATAATAAATATTAAGTAAAGCATTGTTAAAAAAGTGAATTTATTGAGCTCTGTTATGTATTGTTCAAAGAACTTTTGAAGATTAAATCAGTTCTGGGCAACATCGACCGAGCAGTCTCTTTGGGATAGGGAAAATCTGCCAAGATGTTTGGTGGATGAGCAGCAGGTTGAGAAAAGCTGCCTTGCTGGAAGCAGTGTGGCCACCAATCTTGTAACGACCTGGTAATTGACCTTGAGAGTAATCTTGTAAATGACCTTGTAAATTAGATCTTCTTAGGAGATTTGTTAATTCTCTTAACAATGAGATAGCCAAGAACATAAGAGGAGTGTCAGGGCCAAAATCTTCCAATTTACTGGAAAGTACTTTCAAAAAGTAAACATATTTGTCAAAGTAGAATCCTAGTCTTCAGAGGCCTTGTATGTTTATTAGAAATACCATGTGTGAAGATTTTTTGCCTTCACTGAGAGGTTATAAATCTGAATTCTAAAAGTACTTTGACTGAAGTGTGGTTTGAAGGCATACATG
Organism: Thryothorus ludovicianus; assembly: GCA_013397245.1. Lineage (NCBI taxonomy): Eukaryota > Metazoa > Chordata > Aves > Passeriformes > Certhiidae > Thryothorus > Thryothorus ludovicianus. Next base: position 78,254 of record VZTB01018277.1, read on the forward strand.
CTTCTCAGTGCACACAGGTTCTCCCAGGTTCTTGGTGAAGGGACACAGGTTCTCATTGATGTGCAGTAAAACATTCATGGCTGAAGTATTTTACATGATATCTTGGTAATATCCAGCCCACCTTCTGCTTGTAGATGAGAATACTTACTGTATTTGTAAAAGATTCATTCTACCTTCTTCTACTAAAGACTGTTGGAAAAAACCCAAAAGCAGTAAGTTCAAGTTACACTGAATTGGGTCATTTGCAAGGTTTACCTACTAATCAATGTTAAGTATGCTATGAATAAATAAATATATAAATACAGTGATTCATTGTGACTCAAATCTGGAAAAAAGAAGTCATCAATTGTGTAGCTAGCAAGGATTAGGAAATATTTGGGAAATATTTCCATTTCAGTAATTAGGTTTAAATGGATAAACAAATTCCTGTCTGTGAATGAAGGTAGCAAACTGGTGCATCACTTCATTTCTTCTGTTTATGATGTTTTGATTTTAGAAGTCACAAGAAATTATGGCCCAGTTTATTCTGAAATAAACCCATGTATTGAGTCAAAGATCATGGCATTTACCAATATTGAGTATCCCTCTCTTCAAATCAATGTTATTGTATTTATTTACAAGTATTTAAATGCAAAACTTTGTATAATGCAAGTCTGATACCTTTTTTACGTGAAAATTTGTGGTTGATGTGGAAATATAGAAAGATACTTAGACATCTATTTAATTATCACTAAGAAAAAAGATAAATAAAGACTATTGCAATTTTTTACATTAAAATATATTTATTTTATGGTCCAAAGAAAAATTTTATTAGTATTACCTCCTTACAGAATTACAAGAATACCAATGAAACAAATATAGCTAGAACATTAACATTAAGTATAATTTGTTAAATCCCTCTGCAAAACAAAACAAAATTTTAAAAAAGAGCAATGAAATAGAAATAGAAATATTTTTTATTAAGAAAACTGAAGTCAAAATACACTAAAACTTATTCTGATTACAGTTTTGAAAACTGACAAACATTGAAGGCTATTAGCTGTTTACAACTAAGTCAAGAAGCCTCTTCCATCTTTGGTAAGGCCTTGGAGAAAGATGAAAAATCTGAATTTGCTTCCTGATTGCCGATTTTCTGTACCGCACAATTTTGTCCTCATGCTCTTTCAGTGCTGAGATCAGTTTTCATTAGCAAGGTGTGAGCAGTAGCAAAACAACAGAAAGGAAGAAAGAAGCCATGGTACAGTACCAAAAATCAATGTTTAGCTTAATGGAGCATCTGGAAAATACTAAATTTACTGAAGCTTACTTATTAGTGATACAATGCTCAGCTTAGTGCTGTTACAGAGACACTAATTTTAATTTTTCTATCAGTATTTGTTGAACAAGACTGAAGTTAGCTTTTAATGTGCCAACCTTTTAATTGCTGCTCTTAGGCAAGCCCTGCTATAGATTAGGGAGAAATAAACTTCTCTTTTTTGTAGGAGATCAGAATAATTCTTGTTCTAACATCTTGAAACTGTAATGTCTGTTGGAAGATCTCTGACTTGGAAAATCAGAAAATATCATAGAAGTGATAACTAAGAATTTGGGAAGTTTTTCTTCTATATTCCAATTGTATTGCATTTATTTAGATTGTTTCCTTTTTTAAATAATTTTTATTAATTAAGTAGCTGTTTTTAAGAGGTGTGTGTAGCTTACTTGTCTTTGTGCTGCGTCTCTTAAATCAGTGTAGGTGAGGAGTGAAAACTCCCTGACCTGTTCCCAGTAGTTCCAACTACCAAACTATTTTCAGGAAATATTTTTAGTAGACCAGCTGGCACTACCTTTTTTTCCGGCTTGTTGTTTGTTTTTTTTTTATTATTATCTGCCTTTTATTTGGGGGACAAAATTACCTGCTGCTTATCAGCAACACATCTCTTTCTATGGCACTTTCTGATAAGTGAGTGATAAGGCAGACCTGAGAGGAAGCTGTAGCCATCCACAGCACACAGTGATGATATTTGTAAGAGAGAAGCTGGCTCATACTGCACTTTTACTGTAAACACACAGAGCATGACAGGATTTGTTTTGATTCATCTCCCAACAGATGTGAAATCCCAAGTTTGGTGGATGAAATTCTTGTCTTTTTTGATAAACATTTATCTTTTTAGTCACTTTAGGCCATGTATTTCTACCCTCTTTCAGTAAAAACTCAGAATGAAACTTCAGTTTCATTCTTCAAAAGATTTTGTTATATGAATTTGAAAAATGTCCATTTCTTTTGGCTGTTCTTATCATATCTCAGCTTCTGGACAGAGCAACCTTTGCTTTAACTAACTATAATTTAATTCATTTTTTGGTGAGAATCCTATGTCTTAATTGAGCAAATACATGATTTTGTTTTCGGATCTTGCTTGTTCTACAAATTCTACATGTAGTATATTTAATTTAATTCTGCTTCTGTCTTAAGTGTCCTGGTCTGTTTTAATTTCCAGAAGTACTTTTCAATATCTTTGCACTTTTATTTATTTTAATATATTTGGGTTTTGGGCACTGAACAAACTAAGTATGCCAAACATCAGAAGTCATCGATCTAGATTTCTACTCTGTTCTGGGTTCTGTACAGTTTTAATTCTGGGCAGTAGAAAACTTTTGCAACATATATTGGGCCTACTGAAGCTAATAATTTCTACTTCAAATAGAGAGTGAGTTTGATGGACTTATTGAGATAAGATGACCTTCCTGCATGGCCCATTATATCAAACTATGTAATCCATATTGATACTAATCAGAATATAGAATTTACATAATTTACATTTATTACAAAGCATTTCCTAATGTTCTGTTTACAGAGTTGGTGCTCTGACTGAAATATAGATCAAAGTTCTAACTGAAAACTCTTAAGTTAATACCACTAGCAGTAATTATGCATTTCATCCATTTACTTTTTGTGGTTTGTACATATGTCAAATCTGTCCTACTGATCTAAAAAATGCAGATAGAGTTTAGACAGCTTTCTCAAGGCCATGTACTGCATACCTAGTCTTGCTAGAAATCTAGATTGTCTGATATTTCCTGGCAGCATTTCATTGTGCTTTTAACTGTGAAAATATTTTTTGCAAAATGTTTTTTTTTTAGGGTAACAAAATACTTTCTCTGTAAAATCTAAATTAATCATGAGAGTCCAGCAAGCATAATTTTCCAATATCAGAAGATAATGTTCAAAATAAAAAAAGTTAAAATAAGTTGATTAATTCAGTGTTCCAGATCATCTGATATGAAGGATGGAAACAAAAATTCTCAGTCAAATACCAAAAAATATTAAATATTGTGCAGATACTAGTTCAAGATCCTCACTTTGAGGTCATTTTCCAAGGATTGTGTCTGTGTACACGGGATAAAAAGGAGCAAATATTAAATTTCCTCCAGTCTTAGAGCGAGTACAGAGCCAGATTGTTTTGATTGCTTGTTCTGATCTAGTGCTATGGCCAACATATGGACATCTTCACTCCAGCTACACTTCAACCTGTCATGATCTCCTTTCACCAACAAACCTACATTTCAGCCCTGGAAGATTTAAAACATTAGGGCCTGAAAACTGAGGGAATAGATGGAATAGGAAAAGAATGTCTTTCTTTCTAGCATTGCTTGTCCTGTGTGAAAGTATTGGTTGCATTGTGGTGATTCAGCAGGTTCATTTTTTAGGCATAAACTAGATCAATGCTTGCTTCTAGGGAGTGCTTCAGTATTTCATCATAAGGAATCAGTGGAAAGGGGAATAGAAATCACATTTCTCAATCAGCTGTCAGTAAGGAGTCCATTAATGAAGTGCATTATTACCAAATTGTGCTAAGGCTGTTAAGATAAGTTACTTTCTAGGAAATTTTAAAGAATAGCAGTATTTAAAAACTACCCAATTTCTCTGAATTTTGTATTCTAAAGGAATCAGAAATTTATCTGATTCTTTAAAAGACTATTGAAGACTGCCTGCTTATTTTACCAAATTATTATTTTAGGCCTGAATAAAAAAAAAAAAAAAGAGTAATCTGCTATATAGTTCTAATGAGAGCTACTTCCTGTAGGCCACAATTTCAGAAGGTGCATAAAAATCCTCACTAGGCATAAGCTGGGCCAAAGGCTGGCACTGCGACTGCAAACCGAAGAACACTTCAGATTTATAATTTTGTTCCCTAAGAAAATGTGGGAGCCTCAGTGCTTCCAGTATGTTGAGACTAAATTTTTGCAGCAGACTGTGGTGGGCTTGCACACAATGACCTTCCAGAGATGAGCAGATTGACAACAGAGCTGAGACTGCTTTGCATTGCATGTTAATTATGCAGTTGATGGTCGTGTCTTATTTTTAGAAAACGAAAGATAAATTTTGCTTTTCCATGCTTTGAAATAAAAATTGGGTTTGTATTTCTGGTCTTAAACACTGTACTTGATTAAATACAGTGACACAATTTCTTACTTTAAGGTCCTGCAAGTTTATTTTTCCTTTTATTTTCTATGTATTTTAGCTTATTCTTCCCTGCTGCTCTTCTCAGTAAACATTGGTGACTTGATGTGTTGGAAAAAGAAGTAATCATGTGAAATATATTGGATTTAATCAGAATAGTATCTGATGATCTTGTTTAAAAATTCTATGCTGTAAATTAACCATACTTTTTAAAAACAGAATATATGTTTTTCTGAACAGTATTTTGAATTCATTCAAAATGCTAGGACTGCTTATCACATAGACTTCATTCTCCTGAACACAGAGAAGATATATGACTTTTTCAGAAAATCTGCGCTCTGACATACTCGTTTATTGACACCTAAAAATCATAGGTAGCTGTGCAGATGAGAAGAAGCACAAGACTTTAAATTACCTTTTCACATTCAAGTACTGGCTTAATGAATATTATGAGAACAGAATAAATGGAAATAAGATGGAAGGGATGTGAGGAAAAAGTATTTTCAGGATTTTCACTAATTATTACCAAAACAAAATAATTGGAAAATCTATTAAAAACCCCTTTGGTTATTATTGGTTAATTTTTTTAAGGAAGGACATTAATTACTGTTTCTGACACTGCTGAATTCTTATGTCTTGCACCCAGAGGTCTTTATTAAGCTTTTAATAAAACATGCACTGTCCTTTATAATAAAAAATGTTTCTACATGAAGATACATAATAGTTCCTTTGTTTGTATGTTTTCCAGGAAAAGAAAAATTAGGAGTTTGTTTTAAAAAAACAAGACTTAAGAATTATTGACGATCAAAAGCAATATGATTCTATGAAATAAAGAATTTGTAAACTTAAAGATTCATCACCATGTTTTAAGTAGGTGTTACTGTGAAAGGTTTTGCAGAGGATTAGATGGATGAAGACACACAGCCATGACTGAGTCAACAGCACAGTGCATTAGCCCTACTAATGAATGCTTTTATCTTTTCTCATTCAAAATATTTGATTTTTAAATGGCCTTTGCTTAAGAATTACAATTTGATCCTCTTATTAGAAAACCTTAATTAAATTAAATTAATATTTAATTTTTAAAATGACAATTTAATACTTGTATTAACCTGTAATTATTTGTTCTACTTGTTTATGGTTTGGTTCTTGGGTCAGTCTTTAAATGAAATTAAGGCTGTTTCACTCAGGAAAAAACCAAACAAATAAAACAGAACTTAATATGACAGTCATGTTTTTAGAATAGTGTTAGTAGTAAGTAGTAACTGGTATTAGTGACCAGTAGGCCAAGGCAAGTAATTCTCCCCTTCTTCTCTGCTCTTATGAGTTGCTGTGTGAAACAGTGTCTGAGTCTCAGGCCTGCAGCACAAGGAGGACATGGACCTGTTTAAGCAAGTGAAGAGGGGGCCATGAAGATGAGCAGAGGGCTGGAACACCTCTCCTATGAAGATGGGATGAGAAAGTTGGGGTTCTTCAGTGTGGAGAAGCCACGGATGCCCCGTCCTTCGCAGTGTTCAAGGACAGGTTGGATGGGACTTTGAGTAACCTGGTCTAGTGGAAGGTGTCCCTGCCCATGGCAGGGAGGTTGGAAATAGATTATGTTTAAGGTGTTTTTCAGTCCAAGACATCGTAGGATTCTGTGAACCTCTGCACGTTGCTAATGTTTGAGTTTTTTAATGGGAAGCTGGTATGAAAGTGGATGGTAGATCTGTTTTGAACATGAGAAGCAATGTGCAGGTGAGATATGTCAAAGCAATTAAATCTTCTAGTCTAAAGGGTATCAAACAGGTGTCATTTCAGAAGTGATCAAAGCCTGCAGTTCACCTGAACAAGGCAAAATTTGATGGCTAAACATTATTGTCCAATGTCTCTGTTTGAGTTTTAGAGTCAACAGTTGTCTAAACTTCACTTCAAGAAAAGTAACTTTTCCCTCAATGTTCTGTGATAAGAAAGAACATATAAAAACATATATATAACATAAGAAAGAACAAATGCAGTTACCATGCTTGTAACCTGTTAAGTCACAGACCATTCTATACTTCATCATTCTTAGATGATGTTAAATATAACATTAATTCTCTTTGACAAAATTGTCTAGAAGCTGTGTTAGCATGATCCCATTACTGTCAACAAGAAAGGACAACTTTTTAGAGAATGGAAAATAGACTAATTGCATAAATTGAAGCATTTCTAATGGTAACCCCTTTAAAGAACAAATTTCTACTTACAGGACAATTGAAAAGCAAGTATAGCTCTCATGTGAAAATTAATCCAAATAATTGAGATGATAAGATGTCTATTTTGAAAATACATGCAGATATACCATGGCTACATTTTTTATGCAGAAGCAGTTACACAGGCAAGTATATAACAATATATATGAATATATTTGTTAGGCTTAATAGCAGACCAACAGGCAAATTAAAAATATCTGAATTAAATACAGGTTTTGTTATTTCCAGAAGTTAATTAAAATCTTGGCAAGATTTTTTTCCTTGATCTTCTATATATTATTGTTCTTTAAAAATGGATACTTTTGATAAACTTCCTAGAATTGTCTGGTATCTTTAAAGACATAGTTAGTGTAGTCAATGCCTTGTTCTCTGGTTCTAAAAGTCGACATTGCCTTTGTTCTTTATACACAAAACATATCCCTACTGTCGCTTCCAATTTCAATTTAAGCTGATCAGAAAATAAAAACGGTCCGAATTCTCAGACAAATAGGTCCTTCATGTCTAATCTTTACCTTATATTTTGTCCATCTATATGCAGCTCTGTTCATATATCATCATTAGGTAGCAAGGGGATGCTCTTAAAATTTAGGAAACACTGGAAATAAATTTGCCTTTGCAATATTATGTCAGCTCCCCTTTTGTACCTTACAGTTTTAATTCTATTTTCAGCCTTTAAGAGGTGCTTATGATTAACTTTACAACTACTTCTTTATCTTTTCAATAATCATTCAGTCAGGCATAAAAAGATGGAGCTGAAACAGAAGGTGCAATAGAAGATAATTGACTGAGATACAATTTGTCTGAGATATTAGAGTTAATTCACACACTTATTTCATAGTTTTACCTTATACTTAAGTCTTCTTTTAAAACATGTTCAATTTCTAAAGAGCTGAAGTCTAAGCAAGAACTAATTCCACATATGTGTATATATATATAAAAATATACATATATTATAAATCTCTTGAGTAAAACCTTCTACCCTAGTGAAGCGTAATCTGGTTACAGAAAAATACATATGTGTATATATTTATATGTGTGTATGAATGTGAAGTGTGAAAATAGATACAGAGACTTTTTTTAAGAACACAGAAGGAGTAATTTATATGAATCATGACATAAAAAGACTTAAACATCAACACTGATTTTATTGGAAGTTGTAAGAAAGGTAACTTTATTTTTTGACTGTCATGTTACACTGACTGAGTTCACAAGGTTTCTATTAACTCAGTAGAAGACAGTAATGATTTGAGTATGGCAGATCAAAAAATCAAGGAGTACTCACCAAGTCTTATGGAAGACAAACTTATGACTTGGATCTGACCAAGTACAAATACTTTCAAGGTAGTAAAAGTTTGTGAATTAACAGGGCATACACCCTAGCTGAGATCTGAGGTGACTAGACATTCAGGTGCTGGATTGTGCCAAAATGTTTATGTTTAATGTGACAAGGTTTTGATGGTTGGGGAGATGCAAGGGTGGCATCTGTGAGAAGACGTCAGAAGCTGCTCCCACACTGGACAGAGCCAGATGCAACCAGCTGTCCAGGGCTGATCCGGTCAGTGATGCAGGGAATGTCTTTGTGATAGTGTTTCAAAGAGGGGATAAAAACAGCAGATGAGAGAAGGAAGTGAAAATATTTGAGAGAAACAGCCCTGCAGACAGCAAGGTCACTGTAGATGAAGGAGAAGGACTTGCTGGACATGCTCTGGGCACCAGAGCAGAGATTCCTTTGCAGCCCATGGTGAAGGCCATGGTGAAGTAGCTGTGCTCCTGCAGCTCATGGAGGTCCACTGTGGAGTAGATATCCACCTACCACAACTTTATACAGAAAATCTCTCCCAGACAGGCTTAGTTTCTCCTGGTTTTTTTTGTTTTTCTTGGCATCTGGCACTGTAGACATATTTAGAGAGGGGAGGTTTGCTGCAAAACTTTGAACTAATTCCTAAAATAAAAAATAAAAATTTCAAACTATGAAAATCATAATGAGTGAATGAATACAGCAGCTTCAGTATTTGGTATATTTAAACGATAGAGGCTGAAATATGCACGTTCCTCCTAAAGGAGCATGTGAAATATGTACATTGGTGAATAACACATTTAAAGAGATATATTGTAGTGCAAAGGAAAAGAGCTGCTGTTATTCAACTGGCCATGCCCCACAGTTTATGCTATGGTCAGAAGGATATCCTCACTGAGGGTTCAGAGGTCCAGGACAGTTAAGTAGTTTAAAAATGTTTCCCAGAGAACAGAGAAACCCTTAATAAAGACAAAAGGGATATGGAAGAAATTAAAACAGGACATGTATACGTAGATCACAGCACAGCTGAGATCGCCACTAACATGTCTGCCTTTACTGGAGAAAGATTATTCTTGAGAATTTTTATTCAGTTTTGTTACTGTATTTGTCTTGGTTTAAGGTAAATTTGGGAAGAAACTTTTGGATGGAGTTTTTTTTTTTGAAAGTGAATTTCAACCGTTTTTTTTTCTTTAGCTGGTTTGGGACAGAAAAAAAAATCTTTGGAGGAAAATGGAAAAAAGTTGTTTATTTAACAGGCAAAGCACTTCCTAGCACAACAAATGAACAATTCTGAACAACAAAACTTCTTTTAAAATTACTTAACCCAGTATCTTACAAATGCTGTTGAGCAATGTTTCTCCACAGACATGCAGTGAAGATAAAGACAGAAAATGAAAACTCACAAAGGTTCAAATTCCCAGTCAGAGAGAATTACAAAATTTAGTTCTCCATAGGTACTTCCATGGAGAGATGGAAGTTTTCTTCTAAAGGATTAGGAGCAAATGTAGAAATTTAGGAATTTTGAGCACTTATGACAATTGAAAGTATAATTCATCCTATGATATTTATTATTGTGTTTTGTAACCTCTTCTGAAAATGCTTTTATCTGTGTTGAACAAGATGGCCTTTGAGAAAATGGAAAAGAATGACCATGATTAATCTTCTTTATTGTTTATTAGGATTTGGTCATATTACTCCTACTTCAAGTACCTCCAGATATATATGTGTGTATATATATGCATATATATAAATAAAATTGATTTGAACAGATAAAAATGCATATGAGAATGTTTTATATCTTTAACTAAGTCTGTATGAATCCGAATATAAACCAATGCTGCTATTGTTTAAAACAGGTGGAGACCAAGGGTAAGTGGTCTTTGTTTCTGATTTTCTCACTTGTTTCAAGAAATTTGGACTAATGAAGTTTGGTCTAAGTAATAAAGACCAAGGCAAAGAAAACACTGCATACCTCAGCCTATTTCATCTTTGCAGCCATGTGTCCCACCCATGTCAGCTGTAGGTTTGTTTTCCCTTGTCTTACTCTACTGCTTATCTCTCTGTCAAGGTCTTTCATATTACATTTCATGCCCCTTACTAGATTCAGCTCCCGCTGGGCATTTTCTAACACCATCTCTTCACAGCTGGAGAGTGTTTTTATATTCTTTTTGTGAAATGTGATCCTGTTTCCATTTCTTGTGCATCTGCTTTTCAAGTTGAGATTTTTAAGTTACTTGGATATCTATAAAGGCCTCCAGCCACCCTTGCCTGATTTCTTACTTATCAAGAAAGATCTTTCTTGATCCTGTAGGAGGTGATCCCTAAAATCACCAGCTGTTCTGGAACTCTCTTCTCTACAGGACAGTTTTCCAGAAGAGCCTTCCAAACAGACCCCTACGCAGGGCAGAAGGCAGAAGTTCACTGGAGTGGTTTGCTTGACAGCTTCAAGATAACAACTCCTCAGTTGTTTTTTAGAAAATCTGGCCTTCCCTGCACACCAGTTAATATACAGCACTAAGTATACTTGGTTGGTGCTGAAGAGAGGTTGCAAGCTTTGCTATTTTCCTTTTTTTATCCCACTTGCAGTAGTGCATTCATCCCTAAAACCAGAAATGTTGAGGGAACTTTATCCTTTATATATACACCAAGTTGAGTAAATAAAGCAAATATGTATAAAATTTGAATTCACTAAATTATTCATTTATTTTAATTATTTTCTTTCTACTAGGTAAGCAGTAGATAATGCCTTTCAGTTTTTTGTTTTTTCAGCCATGCTATATTCACAGGGGTCTATTTGTTGAGAGATGTGGGCACGATTTAGGCGGTTTTCAAAGAAATATGGATTTAGATATGTGGCTGTTAGTTCTTATAGCCCAGTGTCATAGGTTGACAGAAAGAAAATATTCAGAATAATAAAATGCATACTGAAAAAGAATACCATGAGACACAGACCCATATTTAGCATGGTTGCTATGGAAGAGAACAGATTAACATGCTATTAGCCACTGACATAATACTCAAGAACTGGAAATTAAAGAGAAAAAAGAAACAAATAGATAAGACTTAAAATTACATATGTAATATTGTGTTTCAGAAGAAAAGTGCAGGTGTTGGAGATGGTAGGAGTCAATGAGTACCAGATATTGAAATATTAAGGGTGCTGTTATACATCCACCCTAGTTAGACTCATAATGGAAAAGATTTACTGCCATGTTTTCTTATGTTCAATTGATGAGGAAAAAGAACATTTATTCTGCACTTTTCCCTGGAAAGAAACATCAATTTAAGACATAAATGGCAGGACATGGTACTGTTATAAGAAATTACATTTTCCATCTCTCAGCAATACTTAAAACAGGAAGTTTTTCAAGTCAAGCGATGTCAGAGGCTAACTGAGCAATTTCAGATGGTCTTGAATCTCTGTATTTATTACATAAGAGCTGTTGCTGGTGCTGTACTGGCCTGGCAAGTGAGGATGTGCTGTTACAAACAATCTTTATAGCAACTTCATTTTGAAAACAGGATGTCTGGGACAGACAGTATTGCAGACATTGGTGTTTTACTGAAACAGCTCTCAGGGGATAAATGAAACAGAACTGTGTCATATTTAATTAAGCCACTCCCCCTGTGCTAGATCTTTGGGTTTGGTTACAGGTGGGCCAGCTTTTCAAACAAAAATTTCTGGTACAAGTACTGGGAGACTTTCTCAGCAATGTGTTTTTGTAAATAAATATGCACTTCTGTATCATCTGTGTTAAAACAGAGTTCCTGGTACAGAAAAAATAAAGGCACATGTTGTATTATTCATTAGGAAAAAGATTTGTCTGACAGTTGCTTCTTTTTAAGTAGATGATCCATAATGTAAAGAAAATATAAGAATGTGGTGTCTGCATAATCTGAGCATATATTGTTTGTCTCTCGGTCATATTGATTGCTTTTTTGTTCAGTATTTCTTATTATTTGCAAAATTCAGATAAGCTGTATTTAAGTTGAGTACTTGGAGAGAAGAAGCCAGCTTTTATACTGTTAGGTCTTGTATGATATTCTATGATATTTGTATGATATTCTTGTATGATACTCTTTTGCCTTAAATTATGGATGTATATAATGTATAAACTAGAAACACTGGAACTCCTTGTATATCTTAGACGCATCATTAGACCTTACATATGAGGAATGTCATGTGACATTGCCCCCTCCCCCCAAACTATTACATGGTCATCTGAATTTGTCACTCATTACTGTGTAGGAAAAGATAATTACAGAAAAAAAGACTGCAATTATGTAATTTTTCAAAGTATGCTAAAGAGGAATGATTTTATAAATGTTCATTCAAACTGTTTTTCGTATGATGCTGCTCCTCTTATCTCTCTTTACTTACAGAGCAGCAGGAAGAAACTCCTATTGCATTCATGTCAGGAAACAATGAAGAGAGGAAGTCTTCAATAACAGAGGTTTATTTTAGTTCAGAAAAGTCAGCCATAACAGCAAGATATGCATATATATGACACTTCAGAACATATTTCTAACTACATAGTACTTTTCTCGCCGTGTATACACTCAGAGATTATTTGTTAGGGTGTACACTCACTTTGGCTTACTTTAGTCAGAACTAGCTATTTTTGATTCCCATAATAACATCTTCTGTCCACATGAGCTTTTCTCCTGCTTTATAAGAGGTCTCAGGGATAAATTGTGCACTGTGAACCTGGAATGATCAGTATGTCCAAGTAGCTACTTTGAAATGATAAATAATGAAATTTAGTTAGCAAGATTTACAATAAACATCTTTAAGTAGTTAATTAAAAAAAACCCAAAAAAACCAAAGACAGGGGACATATTAATCATGATACCTGAAACATTTCACTGCTTCTATCTTGTATTTATGGGTTTGGTATTCCCTTTTAATTTGTTTGGATTTCTTAGAAATATTTGTAATTTTTGTAAAATTACAAATTGTAATTTTGTAATATTACAATTTGCAAATTGTAAAATGTGTAATATTTGTAAATTTTGGGTAAACAAGCACTTATTGACAGATTATGTAAGGATAAATATTGTACTGACAACACAGTTTTCAGTCAATCTAGATTGTCTGAGTGGTGATCTCTTGTCAAAGATGGTATCTCAGAATGGTTTCAAAGGACTGTAATAGTGTAAGTTTAGATAAAATTGGCAGTAATGAGCTTTTCCATACTAATTCTAGTTTACAAAAGGAGTTTGCTGCCTTCCCAAGTTGTTTTGGAATCAAACTAACAAATCTGGAAGTTATAAACATTTATTACTGGCAGGAAAACACATCAGTGCTAAATAAGTGCTAGTAGTCATTTATTTAGCTTCAATTTTGGAGACTAGCTAGATCTTCAGTTAGAAATTGTAGTGCTTTTAAATAAATCAGGGGAGCCCCATGGCAGAAAATTTTGATAATTTCATTTACAAGATTCCTGTCAAAGTACAAATGGGAAAAGTCAAAAAACTAAAGAATATATATGTAAAATATACGTGTATCTAATATGTATTCTTTCATACACAAATATATATATACTCATACAAGCAAATTTATGTGCAATGCCCATAAATGCATTGCCTGTGTTGGCTGTGTATTTGCACACGTATTTATAAATAATATATATAGAATATATATATCACATATACATAATACACACACACAGACACACACATACATACATACATACATATATATATGCATATATATAATGCCTAATGGTTTCTTTGAAAATAAATAAATACAAGGCAAGAGCTGCAATCTTGCTTTAATTAAACTTGTTAATTTCTCCTTTTGGCTAAAAATGAAGGTGTAATTTAAAACAATTGGATGTGTGCAGAGCCTCAGATATTCAGTAAGCTGTGGTTCTTCAGGAGGCCTGGATGGTGAGGGAAATGAAAGCAATGGGTGCTTACCCAGTGCAGCAGTTCCACAAGTAATGCCAGATTATGGGCTTCTTTCCTCTCCCTGTCTTAGACCACTTATTTCTGCTCCTGCAAGACACTTTGATTCCTCTATCCTTCTATCACCTCCTGAGACTTTAATCTGTTTGTAATAACTGAGAGAAAGCCATTGTACAAGATATGAGGCAAACCATGGGTATCAATGCTCTGCTTGTACCTGGTTCCTTTTTCCTGTGTGTTAGGGGGACATACTGTCTCCAGAAATCCCATAGGTTTGTATCACCATAGATTCCAGGCCATTCTTAATATAAGCAAGAATAAAGATTCATGAAAACACAGCTATTGTCTGTCTTTCAGACTATTTGGAAAGTGGGCTATTTGGTGTATTTATAGTTTGAATATTGTTATTCACAGCAATATTTCTTGTAATGTGCAGCTCAATACCCTGCATTTCAGCATGTCTCTCTGAGTGTACATGACAGGAGCTGGGTGCCTTGCACAGGCTGTGGCAGAGTGTTTTGTTCTGTACCATGCTGGCACTTACCTGCCAGAATACTCTTGGGTTTTTGTGTAATACTTCTGGGTTTATGTTTGTTCGCTTGTTTATTTTTCTGTAAATCTTTCCTCTCCATATTCTGGAAGGGAGTATCTTTGCGAAGGAGTAACAGAAGCATGTCTAACTGTCCCAACATACTGAAGGCTTCTTTACTCTGGAGAGTGTAAATAAGAGATAATATATTTAAAGGGGTGCCATATTACTTTATAGGCCTGACTGAAGAGTACAGAAAACATTCTGACAAACTGTTTTAACTGCCAGGGTTGCTCTCTTGTGAGTGAGCCTGAAAGGAAGAAGTCAGATCCCTTGGAGATTCCAAAACAATAAACAAAAGCGAAGAACTACTTCAAAAACTATTTATTTTTAAGTCTGCTTGTAATTCATGATTATAGATAGTTATTTTTTTGTTTCATCAACCCTGAACCATGGCAGGACATCAGATGCAGAAAGAAGAACCTAAATTCGGAGTTCTCATTATGCAGGTACAATATCTGTGGTCCCACCAAATGTGCTCAACAGGGATGAGGCAGAGCATGTGAAGTTGAAAGGCAAGTGTGCTACAGGGCTTTACAGCAGGTGGTGGAGAATTAATATCTTTGTAGCCAGTAACAGGTTTTAGGGAAGAGAAACTGAGGGTCAGAACTGACAGTGCATCTTTTTTACACTACATATGATACCTTCTGTTATTTGAGAAACAGTATTTGCCTTTGATTATGAGACACATTGGATTCATGTTCAAAACTTGGACACATAATTCATAATTCAAGTGAACATAAAAAAGCCCTGATTGCAGCACCGATCATTATTGATAACTGATCATTATTGTTTTCTGATGTTTGGTTTTAGATTGTCACACTTTCAACCTCTGAATTTTTACATTTTTCCAGTCTATCTGATTAACCAGGTCCAACTATTGACAGGAGATAGAAATTTTAGATATAATACTTGTAGGCCTACATATCTGTTATAGAATTAAAAATTTCCATGTCATAGATATAAATAT
The DNA here is from genome assembly GCA_013397245.1 of Thryothorus ludovicianus. Lineage (NCBI taxonomy): Eukaryota > Metazoa > Chordata > Aves > Passeriformes > Certhiidae > Thryothorus > Thryothorus ludovicianus. Next base: position 93,692 of record VZTB01018277.1, read on the forward strand.
TCACTTGAAGGCATGTATGATACTTTAGAAATGCAGTGAGCTTATACAATGAGAAAACACTGGCAAAAAACGTTTTCCCTCTCTCTCTGCCCTTGGCTGCATGTTTCCACTTCCTGTCTTGTGTGGGCTCAAGTTGCTGTGCAGCCACGTGGTGTCCCCTTCCCTGGTGATTGGTGGCAGAGCTTTGCTGGTGTGGAGGTTTTCTGAGTGAATAGGGAAGAGAGAGCTATTATTAATGCATGAACTTGGAAACTGCATGCACGTTGTAAAGCTCCAAATCTTATTGCCAGAAGGAAACTCATTACATATATATATACATATGGAGCTATGATTTTTTGGTAGATCTAATTTGATAGTCCAATCAAAATAAAGCAAAGAGTTATAATAGTAACACAATGCTACCATTCACAGTCCAAACTGACACAGGAAAGTCTCTGTAACCCAGCTACTTACACACACACACATACACACACACACACAAACACACAAAAATTTATCTCTACTTACTTTCTCTGGTGGAATGTTCACTTTCCAGTCTCCTTCAAGCTGGTTAACCTTTCTCAGGCAGAGGAGATAGAAAAGGGTGCTAACAAGTTGCTTACGTCCCCACTTCAACACCAGCAAGAGTTTGATGTTTCTGGGGAAAGCAGATGGGGTTCATTCCTCCTTCTTTTGGGGGTCCACTTGTATTTATGTTTATCCATTTCCTCAATGACTTTGCAAGTATTGTCTTAACTTGTTCTCAGATATTTTCATAATTCCACATTAAAAGGTTAAAACCAAGCCAAAGTGGGCTTCTAATCATAATGGGAAAACTCCATATGTACTACACTAAAACAGCCCTACCTCACCCATTGCTTCTCTTCCCAGGCTTGTATAAGTCAGGAAATCCTGATGATTCTGGGCTCTGCATAGTGAAGCATGTTATCTGCCCCCCATCCATGAGAAAACATTGCTCTTGACCTCATGGGAACTGGAAAATCAGACCCTGGGACTTTTCTCCCAAAGCACTTGGCCATGCCAGTGCTCTGAGAGCATCAACAGAAGCCAGATCAGGACTCTGATGAATATGGCAGGGCTCAAGAATCCAAGTGTCATACAAGCTATTTTCTCTCCGAAATCTCTTGAGCTTTTTCTCTGCCAGCGCAATTCTACCTGTCAGGTGCTTCTGCAATTAGAAATGTCCACGTCCTCCCATGGTAGTGGGCATTATGAATCCTTTTAACCACGAGTTGGAATCTGAATTCTTCATTCATGAGCATAAATAAGGTTGTGAATTCTGCTGTGGATATAGGAAACAAAAAAACTACTTTCTAGTTTGTTTTAATGCTTTTTCTTTCCCAAGGTACTTTTTTTTTTTTTTGGAAAGTATTAGTCATCTGAGAAGTCTTAGCCCAGTGGTGCTTTCTTGCTTCTTTCCCCTTCTTTGTATATACACATCAGCACAATCCCATCCAACCATACCTTATGTCCACAGCAGTCACATTCCCTTGATTCTACAGTTCCTTTGTTTGAATGAGCATGTGACAGAGATTTTTATTCAAGTTAGGAATTATCAACTTACAGCATACTTGTAAAACACAGCAAAAGCTTGAACACTTGTTTCTCCTGTGGTATTTACCCAACATAGAAAGAATTGCCTCTTCAAATAATGATGTTTTGAGCCCTCAGCTTATAATCAGCTTTGTTAGGGACAGCAACCCATATAACAATCTAGTGATTTTTAAGGGATTGAGATACAGCTTCTGCAAATCAAAAATAAACCCATTTTCATTGACTATTCAATATTACAACAGTTTGCATTTCAGTTTAGGAAAATTAAGAAGATAAACAGAGAAAATCCTTTTGAGTTTTGACAACACACTAAATTCACATAAAGCTCAGAACTTGCCATTGCTCAGAGCTTGGAATGGCCTCTGTATTTCATCTTGGGTAGTCAATTATATATTTTATAAGGAAAGAAAATGACTAATAGCAGAGGAAGCACTTTGAGTGATGACTGGAAAGTGTTTACAGTGCAGTAATTTGATACATCTTGTTCAGGTTGTTGGTGAAAGGTATTTTAATGTGAGAAAGGTAAGATAATGTTTACCAGCAATTACTCATATGATTGCTCCTCCTTTTACTGAAAGACTGAAAGCAGAGTGCAAAGCTATAATGAATCTTCTCTATACTTCCTTTCTTGGTGGATCTGCAAAAAAGCCCTGTGAAAATCAGTGTAATGCATGACTTACAGACAACGTCCATGACATTTAAGGCAGTAATTTAATTTTGAGAAGCATGTCAAGAAATAAAACTCAAAGAAAGTTTTGACTTTTCTGTCTGTAATGCCATCAGTATTCAGAATTTCTCAGAGAAATTCAGATAGTCAAAGACCTGAAAAGGCTACTATCATTTCTATCAGGGTGGCATCCCAGGGATACCCAAGACCAGAACTCCACTGTTCTAAGCAATGTAGAAATGCAGTCACTGACATCATGTGCCCTGACAAGGATGCCAGGAATTCCTGATCAGACCTAAGTGTTGCTCAAAGCTGTAAGGTGTGTCCTCCTGAAAAAGGGAGGCAGTAGACAGAACTACTAGCTCAAGTCCCAGAAGTGATAGTGTATCTATGGATAGAAGGACTACCCCCGGGAAAAATCTGAACCTTGATCTATGCCTCATTAAATATTTCAACCCATTGTTTGAGCAGGGTTCAGGGCCAAAAATGGTACCAAGTTGCATGGTTTTGAGAACAGAACATGAAGTATACAATCTTGATTAGTGAAACATGAAGTATTTAAAAGAAGATGCAGGGGACACTTCTAAAAACACCATGAAAAGGTTTTCTCATCAAAGAGTGTGAGAACAAAGTCAGTCCATGCCAAAAGACTTTCCGGAGCTAAGGAGACAATTCCATTTTCTCAAGAGCCTTTCTATGATGTCCAATTCTTGTGAACGATAATAGGATATTCTTGTGAAGTTTTGCCCCTTGTACTCTTCATTTCTAGGATATAGTTAAGAGCCATTTCAGCTATGTTAGAGTAAGAAACATCTGCTGTAACAGGATGCCAGCATTACCAGGCTTGGCTCTCCAAATGAATTTTTATTAGGCATTAACTTAGCAAACATACTGTGCTTGTCAGCATCATGTAAAAAGGGAATCATCTCAGATTTTTCTGTAACAGATCAATTCTTTGGTTTGAGAAAATTTAAAAAAAAATCCTAACTGAATATTCTTGCAAAAGCAACCCTATAGTTTTTACAGACATTTTTAACAATAGATAGTGTCCTGGGTTGATGCTAAAATTGTATCCCCATTCGTCTGTTTAGCTCAGAAATAAGTGTTGTACCTTTAAAACTGGGTCTGGGAGTGAAGGAGACTCGGTGGAATGTCTGAGGTGGTTGTTTTCTAAACATAAAGATCAGAGTTTGCAGCTTTCCTTCACACGGCCTGTGTTGTCTGCAGTGTGGACGGTGAGAGAGAGCTCTCCTTTGCTTTTTGTTAGTTTTTGGCTGGCTGAGGCAGAGAAGTTCTCCAGACTGTGGTTTTTTTTTCCCTTTCCTTTTTTTCCTTGGAACTGTTTGAACCTGCTCTGCACTAAACACCCAAAGGGCCCCAGGAGCTCCCACCTGTGTCCCACCGGGCCTGGCCTGGGCCCGGCCTTTCCCAGCCCTGAGGGACCGACAGCAACTGAGCCGAGCTACAGCCACGGGAGAGACTTTCTGAATTTGGCATCTCTGCGGGGCAATGAGAGGGTTTGTTGTTCAGTGTTGTTCCTTTGTTGGTTGTTCTGGGGAGTGCTTTTGACTGTTAAATAAACAATCTTTTTCCACTTTCCTCCAAGGAAATTTTTCCTGTCCCGAATGAGCTGGGGGGAGGGGCAGTTCAGATTCTTTTTCTAGAGAGACTCCATCCAGAGGATTTTTTCTTCCACATTTGCTCTAAACCAGGACAGATAGTAAAGAGAAAAAGGTGTGCTACCTGTTACTTATTTTATGAACAGTCTATCTGATCTTTCTTCTCTCTTTTTAAATCTTCTTAAAATCAATTAATTAATTATGTTTTCTGCTGCAAATTTTTAAAAACTGATTTAATGATTTTTTTTTCCTGATATAGCCTATTTTTCCCAGTGCATTTGATTTGGCACATATAATTTCAGTTATGTGATGGAGATGTCATATTTATATTTTGCTAATACTTTCTCAATAGATTTTGAATTTGCTGTGTAATTGCAAACGAATTTATCAGAGCAGTAGAGCTATCAAAATGACACCAGACTCTATAAGTTTTGTAAACAAGTTGAAGTTGGGCAGAGAAGAGATTTATTTTTCTTTCTTTTTTAGGAAAGGTTTCTGAATGAGAGCCAAGGAAGGGTTTTACTGTACTCTGATGCGCTCTGGAACACAAGGAGAAAAAAAAATCAGGCAGCACACCACTGTTCTTACCGGAACAGTCTAATGGGTTGTGTGCAGTCAGTGGTCACATCCCATAATCCAAAGCTAAGAGGGAGACACAGTGGAAGATTTGGGGCTCCTGCAGGATGGCTCACGTGCAGAGCTGATTACTTCTAGTGTTGGGGGCAACACTGACATATGTGTCATAAATCATACAGGAATAAGGCTTTGTAGGCCATTGACCCACTGGAGCGGGGTTCAGTTTACAAATCCTTGTCTCCTACTGCAGGCCCTCACTTCTATATTTGCTAATGTACAATATTTACTAAAACTGCTACTACTGCTACTGTAAAAACAAGTGAGCAAATAAATAAAACCCAAAAGCTTTCCATTGGAAGCAGCATAACCAATCTATCAATACTTTTATTTCTGAGCAGTAATACCAGTTAACTGCAATATGATCTAAAGCTCTGCTGTTGCTCAAACAAGTGGATCCCAGTTGTTGAATTGTTGCATTTGCTATGCTGCTTGTCATCAAAAGTGCAGGATCAGTCCATACTAGAACTAACAGTTAGTTATCATCTATACCTGTCAAATCTTTATGCTTAAAGTAGAAATCTTATATATCAATGATATCCACTATAGTTTTTAATTTAGGTCAAAATCAGTACCTTGTAACAATAACAGCAAGAGAAAAAAATCCTAGTAATTTTGTATCCAGGAGGAGAATTGATCCTCAACTGTTATATTTTAATTGGCTTTGTTTTTGGCTGAATAGGAGTGAACCAAAAATGTTATGATCTCTATTGTTTTTAACCAACAGAGTTTTTTGCAGAAACTGATTTAAGCAATTTTGATTAAATTTTTTATCTTCAAATTTCTCATTATGTTTCCTAGCTTATTTACTTTTCTCTCTAGTCAACTTCCATTTTTACTTCTGAATTGGAATTTGTTTCAATACAGAGACATACTGCTTGGTTCTGTGGTTTTTGGGTGCATTATTTTCATTAGAAGTTCTGCATATTGATCCTATTTTATTTTTTTTTGTCAGTAAAACATTTTCTATCTGTACTGTAAAAATATTTGCTGCAATTTAAAAGAAGCAGTTTTTTCAGGTGATCATTGTTGTTTCCATGGAGCTTTAAAACTCACTCATCCCATGAAAGACCAGAAAGTTATAACCAAGCAAACATTTTTATTTAGATAAATTTAAAAAAATACCCTTGAAGTCTCTGGGAATGTGGGAACACAAGATTCGCCTCCAGCTGCCCTGGAGGCTCAGGGACCTGGGCGGGGGTCTCAGAGACCCTGGCACACAGCCCAAAACACCTGTGGTTTTGATTTTAGCCCATGGGAACGATTGCCAACCTTGAAAGAGGAATTGCAAGTCACGGGAGTTTGAGTGGAGCAGTAGTGAGTTTGTTGCAGGGTGTAAAAGTAGTTTTTGAGTTTTGGTACAGGGGGGTAAGAATTTCCAAGATGGAGAAACTTCGTGGCTTTAGGTTTCTTCATTCTTCTTCTTCCCTCTCCATCTTCTTGGTGACGGGGACATGACTGATTGGTTTAGAGTAGAATCTGACTGTCTAATGTATTGGAGATAATTAATAAATAGTCTGTACGTAACTTATAGTATAAAAGATAAACACCACCTCTGAGGGGGGAGAAGGCCTTCGACTGTCTTGCTGGAAGGAGCTCAGCAGGGCAGAAAGAAAATGTTTTAGATAAGAGAGAATAAACAACCTTGAACACAAGACCTGAAGAGTTTCTGCTCTTTTGTCCCATCTCTCGCTGGGGAAAAAGGACTTTACATTGTTGGGAATTTCTGAAAAATAGCAAAGAAACCGACATGGGAATTAAAAAAAAAAGAAAAGAAGACTAATTTACAACAGAGTCTGAAGTTAGTACTGCTCTTATTTTGTTTACAAGATCAGGTAGGAGAAGTCCTATTCTTTAATATAAAGGCATTGTCTGTAAACATTGATAACATTTTCAAAAATAGCTTATTTGCAGAGCCTATTTTGTAAAAAAATTCTGCTGATTTCAGCCACAATAAGATAGCACAAAGTAAATGGAAATTGTATCCTACATTTTTGTTTTTCTTACTATGACTGTGGTTTGTGCATTTGCAGTTGCTACCTTATATGGGGCCTTCCTTATGACATTATAGGATTTACATTGTTAGTTGCAGTCAGCATTTCTCAACAGTAGCTTTTTGCAAACAGGCTTATTTATATCACAGGCACTTCTTCAAATTAAAGCATCTTCTAGTTCTCCAAATTCAAAGAGAACATTTAGATTTAATTTCTATTATATAATGATCTATTTTATCCACCTGGAGATTAATGAAGAAGTGATGGCTTTCATAAATGTTGCATTTGAGATGGAACAATTTAACTACATGGAGTCTCCTTCCATGACATTTGCATAAAATGATGGCATTAAGCTCCCAGTGTGCTCTTCCCATCATACACAAGATCAAAGAGCTATTATGCTCTGTCTGCAGGTGTTAAAAGCTTTCAAGGACTGCTTTCCGTCTCTCAATTTTTCAAGAGTATTTGCCAAAGGGGAGTATCGACATTTCCACTGTACTCAAGCTGTAATTTTCCTAAAACAGCATTGTGCTCAGGCAACTGCCATGTTCAACTTCTTAGGATTCAGCTGTGGAGTCATGTAACACTGAGCACACCATGATGGCAAAACGTGGTCTCTTTTTCTCAGGAACCAGAGCTCTCTGGAGAGCTGCCTCCTGCTGAGTGGCTGCTAGCAGCTCCTCAGTGCTCTGCATGTGGAAATAATGACTTAGGCAGCAACAACAGTGAGAAAACAGGATGCAGAGACGTGTGTGCGAGTGAGTGTAAGGGAGAGGGACAAAGATGAGGAGGAGGCATATGGATGAGACTCAAATTTAAATGTTTTTTATTCTTTTTGTTATGATACCAGAAACTTAACTCTCAGTGCAAGTTCATTGAAATGTTGTAACTAGCATTTATGTTGCAATAAACTGTTTTTTTCTTATCCCCTGGTTTCTTGTAAAGAAAACTGTATCTTACAGGTACCAGATATGAGGTTCAGAAGTTTCATAACTCATCACACAACATTAGGCTTCTTAAATCCACAAATTACTATCTCCCATAAAAGCAATTACTTTGCAAATAGCAGATAACATGAAAGACTTAGAAGAAGCAATCAGAGCATCAAAGAAGCAATTCACTTTTGAATGAAGAAAGTAGCTAATAGAAGAAAGTACCTTAAGTGATACAAAATCTTGCTTAGCATTTCTGGATGTATTTAATACTGCAGCCTTTAGTGTAATTACTAAGAATTCTCAGAGGGCTTGTCATGGACCATTCTTGAAACAGATGCCTATTATACAAAGAAAAGCTTTGTCTGGACAGATCTGTAAATGATGCATTATAGGATTATATAAGTTAGCACTGCTTGTTCATTCCAACCCTTGCATTTTATTTTTTACCCAGCTCTCAGGCAAACAAACTTATGTTTCTGGCAGACCTGCAATAGAAAGATTGAACAAAAGTTCAATGTTAAATGTTTTAGTCAAACCTAGTGGCAGCGGCTGAGAACATATGCTCATATGTACAGCGAGCTATCCATGATGCCTCTATACCAGAGTGTTTCTTCCCACTCTCCTCCTTGTGCTCATGCCATGGAAGTATTTTCTTAAATGTGAGTACAAGACTACAGCAGGTGTACCAGCCCCTTGCAGCACTGAGAGTCAAATCCAGTCTGCAAGGGGGAAGCCTGGATACCAAGCCTCTGCATTGGCCAGATCCATCAGAAACATGATGAGCTCCTTTTTTAAATCAGAACAGATTGACGAAAGTTCTCACAAAACCTCTGTGTCAAAAAAAAAGCCCCCAAAAACAACCCAAACCCAAATCAAATCCAAGACACTAAAACCAGCTTTAAAACTTTTCCCAAATTACTGCTAGCACAGAACCTGGACACACACTGGTGTCTGTAACTGGTTTGATGGCACTGACAGAGGGATGCCCAAGCATCCCTCCTTGGAGAATTCTTCCTTGAGGAACAGCTGTGAGCACCAGCGCTGGAGCTGGGATGCTGACAACCTGTCAGCATAGGCACTGCATATCTAAATTCACTCTTGCAAATAAAATATGCCTGGGCCACCAGGCCAGCTGCTTCCTCTGAGATGAGGGGTGGAAACAGCAGGGGTTCACATGGAGTAGCCAGGGAGCTTATCTGATACATGGATGGCAGCCAGGACTGACCAGTCCAGATTCGTAGTGCAGTGAGGAAGTAGGTCTGAAGTCAAGCCTGGAATCCAATCTTAGGGTCAGGATCAGGATCAGGTCCAGAAAACCGCTGGTGGGTGATAGTGATGAGGAAAGGCTCAGTAAAAACAAGGAGTCAGTCTGCATGTTGGTGCTGGGTCAACATGGTCCCTAGCAGCCACAACTTGGCTAAACCATCCACCAGCACTCCTCTAGTTCAGGCCTGGGTCTTTTCTGGTCCCATGGCTGTATGTATTGTCCCAGGTGAGGCAGCTTCAGCATTCTGGATTGTTTAAGCACAACAGAGGCCAGAAAGAGAAAGCACCAGAAAGAGAAAACCAGCTTGCTAGGGATAGTGAGGAGAACCGTGGGACAAGCATCACTTTTCATAAAACCTCATAAATTCAGACTATCAAAAAGCTAGCTTGTTTTCTAACCAGTCATGCCATCATGTGCTATTTTATTTTGTTCTTTCCGCAGACCAACAAGTTTCCTTATGCCTTGGTACCACATGAACTCATGGCTAGTTTATAGAGATGTGCACATTGAGGGTATCTGGTAGTTCTAGTTCCCCCCGCTGTGTCTGGCAAGGTGAGAGTCAAGTGTGATGAGGAGGATCCTCTCATATCAGAACAGAGTGTGCAACACGAGGCACAGCAGCCCCCAGTGCAGGCACCCCTTATAAACCTGAGGGCTGAGAACACTCTTTGTACCCTGTGGAAACAACCTACCCCCACAGAGCACTCATTGCCTTGTTGGTGTGTAGCACTCTGTAAGACAACAGAATAGTTTAAAATATCACCCGTCCTTTACAGTTTGGGTACAAATGGATCAGTCTGCCTGAATGCTGTAGTTAGTGTCTTTGCCTTATCTTGCAATTTCTCCATGTGACTGCAAATAATTATGTTCATAGCATCCTTTACCTTATGGGCTGTTTCCTCCTCAGAGATCAGTATGGGCTCTGAGAGAAGAAAGATTTCTGATCTGGATCATTCCTATATGGGGTGTTTGTGTTAGGCCTTCTGCTTTCCTTTAAAGGATACTAGAAATACACTTTTCACACCTCCACTTTTAGAATACATCTGTTCATGAAGCAGTTTGTAGGGACTTTGGGTGTTGAAAGATTTAGTGCTTGTTCCCAGTTCCATCTCATCTAACTGCTTTTCAGGACAAGAATTAATCTTTTTATTTGGTTGTATTAAACTTAAATCCTGAAATTCAGTGCACTTCTGTGTAGCCTACCTGTGGGCATACCCAGAAAAATTATTGCATTTGCCAAACTCATAGCAATGGTGTTAATTTGATATAAACTGGACATTTTTTCCTTTTTTTTTCTTCTTTTTTTGTTGTGTGGAGGAACTTCTAAAAGTTACTGTTAGATGCTAACGTTAGGTGCTAATGTTGGATGCATCTGTTGGCAGCCAACACAACAAAAGGTACCCACAGATGGAGGTTGCAAGAAATATTACGTGCCTGAGGACCCCTATAAAATAGATTTTATTAACAACTATCTACATTGGGCACATTTCCACAAAATAGATTCTAAATTACTACTGGCATTGAAATTTTTTTTTTTTTTTAACTCAGCAGAACAAGTTTAATTCTACATGAATGCTCAGAAGTTACCCAGTTTTAGGGTTATAAAGAGAATTTTCATTAAACCCTCAAGCTAGACAGGTATAATGCTAACTGCCTTGTTCCTCTTTATTTTATAGTTAAAGTATGAAAAATTAAGGAGATTAACATTGTGAATTCTTGGTACATATTTCCCTTTTGTTCTGTCTTTATCAGAAGCAAAAATCTTGAATAAGTCAAATTTCCTTTTCACATGAAGTAGTTTTCTCCTAAAGCCCTGGTCTGTTTTTTCCATATTTCAATACATTTTAATGGACTCCATTGTTAATTGAGAAATTCAGTCTCTAAAGGGAAGTTTTGATCTTATGATGAATTCTAAACTAGCGTTTGATTCCTTGAAACCTAGATTTAGCCTCCTAGAATCCATCCAGAATTCTAGCCTTTCAATGCCAGTTCTGCAAAATATTGTATTTAATTCTCATGTAGCTGACTACTTTGAGCAATTTGCAGGTAGAGCTGGTACATGAAAGCAGAACTGTTACAAATTATGGTATGCACTGTGCTCTGCAGTTTCTATTTCTGAAAAACTGTTATAAAATACTTTTGTCCCCTTCCCTTTAGAGTACAGAGAAACACAATTTATTTTGCAATTTCAGTAGTTTCTTTCTACCACTGTTGCTACTAAAAATGTTCTTCAATAAAAACAAAATTTCCTCCCCCTTTTCTGTTACTCTGCTGTGTCTGAATTCAGTCTTGTTTCTGAAGATATCTCAAGTCATGTAAACATTTTTTTTTTGTAGTCATGGCTTCTCTTATACTCTGATCTTATATTTCTCTGATTGATTCATGTTCTTAGAGTATTGAATTAGTAACTAAAAGAATAGTAATAATTTCTTTCTTTGGATTAGCACTGAAAAGTAAAAAATTGTAAACCAAAATCAGATTATCATTAGCAGTCTGGTATTTCAGTGTACTTCCTTATCATATCTCCAGCAATTTAATTTTTCTTGCTTAAATTTAAGAATTACAGATTAGGGGGAAATTCATCTCAAGTTTGTATAAGTTTTTAAAAATTTCTTTTGATATTAAAGCTAGAAACTAGAACTTTAATAGTTAAAATTATGGAGTAGTTCATTGGATGTGTCATATTAGCTAATATCTGGTTAAGAGGATATGCAGTTGACTTAGAACTTCTACAGAGCAATAATAATACATTGATGTTCCTAAATCAGGAACAAAATATTTTTACAAAATATTAGGCAAGTTCAGGTAAGGCACTTCAAGAGGTCTTCTTAAAGCAGGGTCAGACCACATTGTTGAGGGCTTTACCCAGTCTAGGTTGAAAATTTCAAAGAATGAGACTACACAAGCTTCTCTGGGAAACCTCTTCCAATGCTTGACCATCGTCACGGTGGAAAGGTTTGCCCTTGTACCCATTTGGAGCCTCTTTTTGTTTCAAGACTTGATGGAAAACTGATTTGAGCCTTTGGATAGATGGCAGCATTACACTTAAGCTATCACTATGTTATTTATTCATATGAAAGGACTTACTACCCCAACATAAGCAATCAAGCTGTGACAGATGTCATCAAGTTTTATTATAAAATGTGGGTTTCCACTTCTTAACTGAATAACTTAGCAGAAACAGCAGTTTCCAAAAATCTGTGAGTAGCTATGAGCATACCCTACAGTTCTACTGAGCACATCTGCCATAACAAACCTGCCAAAAATTCAAGAAATCAATGGATCTGTAAGGAATGGAGAGCTACTTTTTCAGTCCTTTATTTATAACCAAGTAAAGCATTTGACTGTACCCTCCTCCCTACTGGGATCTTATTCTGTCACTAGAAAAAAAACTGCAGCACACCTTTAAGCCTCTGTCTGATGAAAAGGCAGTATTATGCCCTACTGACATGCCAACAGATCAGCTCAGTAAAAAATGCTTGAGCTGAAGGACATCTCTGCTTTGTGAGAGCTATCACAGAGCAAAATGAGGAATTTTCATTTGAGATACACATTTGGTATGCCATTCAATCACAAATTTCTTTCCCACGAAACAATATGCATAGATAATGTCAAATACAGGATATTTTACAGAACTATTGAATATAACTTCCCTAATCCTTATGCAGCCATAATAAAACACAAAAACAGAATGTTGAAGACTGAAAAGTTTTCCTATATTCTGAAATACATCATTTTGGAATATTAATAATTAAAGGACGAATTATTGTATTTGATCTGAGTACAAATGTTAGTTGCAGAAAAGATCAGCATTGCTGATACCTACTTATTTTTAACAATTTATTTAGCCTGAGAAAAACTATGGAAACATCTGTAAAAACTTGGTCTTTTTATTCTATCAAATTAAGGATAAAAGGATATGGTACAGAGCACCCTTCAGCTATCCATAAAGAAAGATGAAATCTCCTAGTAATAGCAATTTTTAAAATTTTTTTTAATAAAGAAATGGTAAGAGATCTAGCTGAAGATGAAGTGAGGACATAGTTAAATAGTAAGTCTAAACTACTAGCATACAAATAAAATAAAATGAAAGGGCAGCCATCCAAATATTTCACAAGTTTCTTATGTGACTAGGAAGTTTGGAAAAAAAAAAGACAGAGACATACCCTTGTGAAATATTTTTATAAAGATTTTTCTGAAGCTTGCATCCAAGGCAGAAAACCTCTGGCTGATGAAGCAGCATTTAGATCCAGAAAAGTTTATAAAAACAAGAATTTATTGTTCATGCCTTATGTAAGAACTACTCCAAATCATATGAGGCTAAAATAAGATTAAACAATTTCACCTGAAGACAGGGCTTAATATGAATTACTTAGTATGACCAAATCTTTTTTATTTGTAACCTATAGACCCCACAAGAAGCAGTATACACACACACACACCCACACATATATCTATATACATACACTTTAAGGCATTGAATGCTTGGAGTTATTGCAATGATATCTGGAGAACATGAGGAACAGCGGGTAAAACAAACAACTTATATCTAAAGCTATACACCAGTAAAAATTGTTACTGACATCTAAAACACTGTAGCACATTCCTACCATTTCTGTCCCAGCTCAAAAGATGGCTGAGAATTTAAATCAGTTAGTAAAATATGACATAGAAGAATAATCTAGCAATCTAGACCTCTGTGAATACTGTAAAAATTTGAATCTGTTTGATGTGAAATGTTTGATTTTGAAATTTGCATTTTGAAAAAAATGAGCTATTAAGAAGCCATTTTCATGCTGAAATATTGTTAAGGGCTATTACATGTTGTCCTTGTATTAGGTAAGACTAATGAGAAGAAAATATTCCACCTTTACCATAACAGGAGATAAGACAAATTAAATCAGAGCAGACAAAGAAAAATTTAGTTCCAAAACTTGTGTGTCAGATGGGATAGGTTTTGAAGTGCAGATGTGCAGGGAATAATTCCTAATATGCCAGAGATTAGGGAACATGTGGTAGCTGTGATTTGATGGTGGCTGATGGATGTGGTAGCACATATTTTACCACCCTATGCAACTCCTATTAAGAATGCAGTAAGGTTTGCCACATGAAGTTTCCTTGTATTTACCATCAATTGGCATGCTATTCCAGAGTACTTTTGCAGTACAATGCAAAATGTTTAGTAGTTTAGGCAGTTTAAGTAATGCAATATAAGTATCTTTTGGGTTCTATATATATATATATATATATATATATACATAAATGCACATGACTTTTTAAGGAGATGCTGGGTGTTCATCATTGTTTTCATTTCTTTTCTGTGACGGGTTATGTGCCTCTTCCAGAAGCTTGAAGTCTTACCAACCTCTTAAGAAATATATCATAAATCTGACTTATGTTTTTGTTTAGGCAGATGGATCTTTCCCAAAACCGTATTAGAAAAAGTGACATTAGTTATCCTGTTGCCTGTGTAACTGGTCCAGCTTTGGAATGATCAGCTTTGGTGGATGTATCCATGCTTGTCTGCATGCAGATAAACACCATAGATATGGTATGTATAGGCTTTATACAGTAATAGGGTCTACAGTTTGAATAACTTGTGATTTTATTTTACAGTGATTGCCAGCAAGAAAGTGTTCATATCTTTAACCTCAGTCCTTTTCAGAATTATGGAAGAGATTAATCTCCTGTTCTCTAGTCCTCTGATAGAATGAATATTTCAGACCCTGATTTCAGCTGTCAGGACTAGAGGAAATGCTTTTATTTTGGGGATTATAAAGTCCTCCTGAGTGTTGGATATTAAGTTGGCAATGAAGTTGTCACACCTTCATAAGCTGAACTATTTTGGATCTGAGAAAATTTTGATGTCTCTAAGCCTTAAAAATATTTCTGCTGCAATAGTAACTGAAATTACAAATTTGCCTAATCTGGGGAAGAAGGAATTGATGTTCTGCTTAAGCTGTTGAATTTTTCATTCTGTATATTTGAACATGGCTACAGATGTGTTTGCTCTCAGGTATGGGAAGCAATTTAATAGTCCTTTAAAAAAATCATAGTTCTCTTGCAAAAAAACCCAGTAAATTTGTACCATGTCAGAATTGTGTTTACATGCAGACAAGCAACATTCAAATTAACATTTCTCAGAGCTAGGATCACCCTGCCTCCTCCAGTAGAAGCCAGTGACATGTTGCTTCATTAAAGATTTATGATTCAAATAGCCTTCTGGAAATAAATTTTGAATTTTCTTCAAAATCTACAGGGCTGTACTGATTCAGGCTGGAGTCACTTCTCCGTATGGCAGCCCTCATTTTGCCTTGGTGTGTGCTGGTGCTGGGAAGGTGTTGATAACACACCAGTGTTTGGCTACTGCTGAGCTGTGCTGGCACGGCACCAAGGCTGTCTTTCCAAACTGTCCCCCCTCCAAAGGACAGTAGGCTGAGGCATGGGCAAGAGTTTGGGAAGGAGCACAGCCAAAACAGCAGATCCAAGCTGAGCAAAGGGATATTCCACACTATATGGCATCTGTTCAGCAATAAAAGCTGCATTTGTCTTCTGGAGTCCTTCTTGCCAGGGAGTGGCTAGTTAACGCCTGCTGATGGGAAATAATGAATAAAATCACTTTGTTTACCTTTGCTTCCATGCATGACCTTTGCTGTTTCTTTATTAAACTTCTTTCACCTTGACCAAGTTCTTTTTTCATCTTATTTTCTCCCCTCCATGCCACTGAGAAGGGGAGTGATAAAGCAGCTGAGTGGGCACTTGGTTGTCAGCCAAGGTCAACTACCACAAGGGATACAGGAGGATCTAATATGTGCCAGCTGGAACAATCTCATTACAATCAGGATATTAGAGAAAATTAACAAAAAAGAGGATACTTTTCCTTTCTTTGTGTACACCCCGCACCTCCAACCCCCAAACTTTCCTTTTGGAAATCACAGAAAGCAGAACTTTATGTTTTTCGAGTCACCTACTAGACAAAACTATTTCCCAAAACACAACCTTTTCCCTCCCCACTCGCACAGCACAGTCCCAGTTCAAAACATATTTTGTCTTTTAGTTCCTTGTTTAGATAGGATAAATGAAATCTTTCCTAGTCCTAGATTTTCTTGGGAGATTGTCTTTATCCACACCTCAGTCTTTTCAGTTCTTTAGGACTTCTACAGAATTTGTATAGTTTTAAATCCTTTAAGCCATTGCCAAAAGGAAATATACTTATGTCATACCTTTATACAAACTCGAGATCTAAAAGCTATTACAAATTATTTCTTTTATCTGTTTTCTTATTTCTTTAACATTAGTTAAGAAAGAAGCTTCAGTGACTCTTAAAGCATACTACAAGTCTTAGGCAAAAATTGACTCTAGTAGTCACTCTAGGATAATTTTCACCCTGTGTAGTTCAATCAGCAGCCCTTAAAGGGTGGAGCCCTCTTCTGTAAAACAAATTTATGATAGATGGTAAGGATTAGTGTTTCTTACTCACCTTCAAATTGTGTAAGCACATCATTTCTCTGTGCTAGAGATGCAGCTAGATCAATTAATGGAAATAAAACTTTTGCTCAGCTTTTCACCTTGTCATTTTAATTATCTCTTAATCATATGTTAGAGACTCTCAAAATCGCCTGCACATTTTTATTTAGTTTTTCATATATAAATTTAATATTCATCATGTACTCAGGATTGTGTTGTCATGAAAACAACTCTGAGAATGCTCTGGCATTCTCTTTCTCTTGGTGACCTTAAGGATGTAAAGTTCTGCATTTTCAGAGTTGCATAATTAGAGACCTTACTAATTTATGTAAGAGCTTTGAATTATCATGTTCCATGAAACATCTAACAGTGGACCAAACGTCCAAAATTCACCTTATATGTCAATCTACACAGCAAAGTGGAATATCACAGATACCAGGCTAGTGCAAAGCAGTCTCATTCAGTCAGTGCTAGAGAGCTGTGCATATATCTACAGAATTACATCTAAAGAAACTAATTTTGCAGAGAAATGACTCACCACAGCCAAGGCAGAATAATATACTAGAATGACTATACTCTGCCACTTTCTCTCAGTGACAATATGTTTTTAGAGTTAATTTATATATTCTCATGTAGTTTTCTCCTGCAGTTTTTGTCTTGCAGCACTTAGCCATATCCTTTAATAAACAATTTCATAAATGATTTTTTTTTTTTTGCATCCATGTCATCTTTTGGCATCTTATATTTTTAGCTGTAGAACCTGCAAAAGTCCAAAAGATTTTGAATGTAAATATTAACCCTTCTGATTCAGGAGATAGATTTCTTAAATCGTCGTGTAAATCTGTATCTGCAGGGATGATATATTGACTAAAAATGGCTCTGTATTACAAACTATAGACATCTCTGTAGTCATGCATATGGGAAAATGTTGCCGTAACAATTTTATGAGGAGAAAAAGGCTGAACACTTTTTTTGATATTCTTCAGTTATTTCTTTGGGAATAGTAAGTACCATTAGGACTACCAGTACTATAATACCTCTGAGAACTAGAATGTTGAATTCACCCTGTCACTTTGAAAATATGAGAACCCTTGACAAGATGGACTGTATATCTAGGAAACAAGAAAAAAAGTACAGCTATCAGTATAAAACCACTATGAAAGAAAAAAAAATCTTTCTTCTACTTCATTAGAATCTGCATATAGAAAGTTAACACATCTTATTAATTTTGATTCTGACATGTTCTTTTCCCTTACCTCTGAATAATGCTTCAGCTTTACATTTTCAGAGGGCTTGCTCTGAAGGTACAATTTTGTCATCAGCAGTGCCCTCTGACTTCACCCTGCTAACAAAGAAATGCTTTGATCCACAGAGATGACAACAGGCTTTACTCTTCCAGGCCATAAGTTCAATAAGTTCCAAGTCTACAAGTAGTCATAAATTAGATGCATATTTTAGTGTTTATATAGGGAAACTATTGTGTTTAGAGAATGAGATTAAGCAGAGTGATCACAGAAAACTGAATAGTAAATCTCATGCTCCACGTAAAGCCCTAGATCTCTAAGACATGAAAGCAGTGATCTTCCCAATGTGGGGCTGTATTGAAGGTAAGAAATAATACTGCATGTCTTTTTTTGGTAAAATATCATGTATATAACAGTAAATTATGCTAGTGAGCTACTCAATAGATTCTCCCTCTAAGTCCACATTTTCATTTCTACACAGTACTCAAAATTTATAATGCAAACAAATAGTCGTACCCACTATGTTGTAAACAGAAACAATATGTAAATACAGGATTCAACTAATGGCACATATTTAACAAAGTAGATCTGTATTTATATGCAAATACAACATTTTAAAAGATTATACTTTCCTATAAAAGTGAGAATGCATTAAAAGGGTTAAATTTCTAAGTTTATATTGTCAGGATTTGATTCTTAAGAATTTGATATGAAATAAGATTTACAGGACGCCTACACCATTGAAAGAGAATGTATTGCAAATCTATTTATAAAACAGATTTCAGGAGTACAGAGGAACAGATGTCCCTAATTGTTTAGTTACTGTTAGTTGTCAACTTAGATATTCTGTCCAGAAAATTTTTATAATGCAACAAAAGTAATTACTGCACTGACAGACTCAGTTTAAACGATTGTTTCTAGTTTTGAACATAATCTCATTACCTGCTAGTTATGTAGGAAGATTTTATACAAAATCACAGATAGATTTATTGATTTTAGATAGATAGGTTGTATTGTTGAATGTAATTATAGCTACATTATTTGACTAATGAAAAGAAATCATTTTCAGAAAAATTATAAAAAGTTAAGTAGTAAATAGCCAATATGTTATTAAATATCTCCTGCTCTCAGGAAGAACAGCTTTGTGGGTTTTTTTCCTTGCCTATAATTTTTCTTCTGTTAGGATATGATCATGTTCTGTCTGAGACAGAAGTGGACAATATATCATAGAATTACAGAATATCCTGAGCTGGAAGGCACCCAGAGGAATCATCAAAGCCTGGCTTCTGCCCCTTCACAGGACACGCCAAGAATCACATCATGTGCCTGAGAGCATCGTCCAAACCCTCCTGGATCTCTGTCAGGTTTGGTGCTGTGACCTCTTCCCTGGGGAGCCAGTTCCAGTGCCCAACAACCCTCTGAGGGAAGAATCTTCTCCTCTTATCCAACCTAAACCTCCAAGACACAGCTTCACACTGTTCCTGCAGGTCCTGTCACTGGTCACCCCAGAGAAGAGGTCAGTGCCTGCCCCTGCTCTTCCCCTCATGAGGAAGTTCTAGATTGCAATGCGGTCTCCCCTCAGTCTCCTCTTCTCCAGGCTGAACAGATCAAGTGAACTCAGCTGCTCCTCACACAGCTTCTCCTTAAGGCTCTTCAAAATCTTTGTATCTCTCATTTGGACACTCTCTAATGGTTTAATGCCTGTTTTATACTGTGGCAGCCAAAACTGCCCCCAGCACTTGAGGTGAGGCCACCCCAGAGCAGAGCAGAGCAGAGGGGACGATCCTCTCCCTTGTCTGGCTGGTGATGCTATGCCTGATGCACTCCAGGACATCCCAGGCTGGCCCTCCTGGCTGCCAGGGCACTGCTGGCTCTTGTTCAATTTGCTGTCAAACATAACCCCCAGGTCCCTTTCCACAGCTCTGCTCTCCAGCCTCTCATTCCCCAGTCTGTCCATACATCCAGGGATGCCCTATGCCAGGTACAGGATCCAGCCATAGGAAAAGTCAAATGAAGGTGATGCTAAACTGTATTTGTTTTCAGGTTTTCAAATAAATATGAACCACAGCAAAAGATGAAATTTTAGGTTATTTGTATTGTAATCATTCCACATTTCTTAACAATTAGAAAAAAATTCTGTTCGTAGCAAGTTAGAGGGTCTGACCCTGGTTCCACAGTTAATTTGATGATGCTTCTGGCAACCTAACATGGTCAAATGAAAACAGATGTTCCACAGCAGTGAGATGCATTTCAAAACTTGAACACATCAGTGTGGGTTCTGCTCAAGTTAATTAGCTGTGGTGAGAAAAAAACCTATTTTATTAAAGCCACATGATTTTAATTCTTACATAAAGAATTTGAAAAAATAAACCAATTGTCATTAGCAGTGAACAAGGTATAGTAGTGCTATATGAGAATATGATCCATGACATTTCACTACCTTGAATGGCAAATACTATGGGTCATATATGCAGCCACAACTAAATACTTTTAAGTGTACTTATCTGTATTTGGGTTCTGAGCCCTCCCTTAAGACAAAATCCATCTGGAACACAATAGGAGGATGTTCCCACCAATCATTAGATCATAAATGAATTTGTAAATCGGTTGCTGTCATTTCTTTTTATTTACTTCTTTTTTTCTAATAATTGAGAAATAAAATATTTCCAAGTACATATGAGAGAGATATTTTGATTGCATTAATGTAATTGTTTTCCTTTCTTTGGTATATTTTAACTATAAGTAACTAAGATATTTGATGTTGATGGGACTAATTATACACAGCTTTACTTTGGGGTATAAATCTTGTTAGGGTTTTCCCCTTGCTATCTTTGATAATCAGACTCATAAATTACAGAAATAAAAAGCTAGAAGGAAATAGCTTTCTTTTAGCAGTCTCTGATTTTCACCCACCCTTTAGCCATATTTGCTGTTTGCTTCGCTGGATATTATAACATATCATGTTCAGCTGCACACCATCTACCTACTCAAATCCTGTCTCTAAACCTCTAGAACTAAACTAACAAAATGATTACTGATTACTTTAATAGCATATGGCTGATGAACACTACTGATGGAGCAGTACTGACTGTTCAAATACTGTATAAATACAGAGAAAAATATTGGCAACTTCTAAAGGTAATGCCCACAAACAGAAGAGTAGAGATATGAGGACAGCACTGACAAATGAGTGGTGATGAAGGCATAAATGTAAAGGAGAGTTTTAAAGAGGAATTTAAAGGGGAACAAGAAATTTGTTTTGCGAGCAGTTTTGAAGACTCCAGGTTGGCCTTACTGCGCTGAATGATGGCAAGAACTGATCTTTTAAGAATAAAGGAGATAAATTAAGAAGAAGGATAAAGGCAGTCATGGTCTTGATGGAAGTTTTTATGCAGTCATACAAGTAGCTACTTCTCATGAGAAAAGAGAGGGAGAAGATAGATGGATAGAGTTGCAAAAAGAACTGAGAAATAGACTAAGGAAATTATCTTTGAATTAACATTTTGCATCTTTCCTGTTATGATAGCCTGACAAACAAGCAGTTTGTCATAAAGAAAGGCCATTGAGATGATTAAAATATTATTCCTAAGCCAACTGTATCCTCTGAGTTGATGTCCCTGAATTCCTTGTTTTGCTAACATTCCTACTAAAATCTCTGGAAATACTCTGGCTGATACTCCTTCTCAAAAAGGGATGTCTCTAAGACAGTATTAACTTAATCACACTTCCTCTAGACTTCTTTTTAAGTAAACTGTCCTTTCACAAGATTAACCCCATAAAGGCACATGAATGTAAAAGGAAACTGATAGAGTTTTAAAAGATTTTAAATATATCTTCTTACTCTAGACAGCATATACAAGAATATTCCCTCTCTTGTCATGAAAATATAGGAAAGATAAAATGCACTTTTATATCTCATTTTTTTAAACAGTACTGAACCATGTGCTAGTCAAGCTACCGTGAAAACAGTATTATTATGAGACTTCTTAATAGAAACTTCCACTTCTCCCTCTGAGGTTTCATCCCAGTGGTTTTGACAAGAGGACCTTTGTAGCAGGATTCTTAATTTCCAAATGTCCTTTCATGTATGCAATTCATTTTGTGTACCAAAAATTTTATTTTTTATATCAAATATTTAATTCTGTCATTGACTATCAGAAGCATCTCCTCAGATTCTAATTTCCCTTTTTCCATAGCTCAGTTAGCCTTCCTGTCTTCCTAACTCTCCTGTTGCTGTTCGAAGAATTCAGTGCTTTTGGAGGTTTATTTTGTTCTTTGTAGAAGACTTTCTAAGAAAGTAGGCTGCCATGTGAGGCACCTTCCTCAAACATTTTACTGAACCATAGTTCCTCTCTTTGAATTTTAAGATCATTACATCTCTCAGGTACAGTAAAAGTAAAATCATCTACCCACTAAAAATACCAAAATTCATAATAACCTGTCTCTCACTGCTCAACTTCCCAGACAACAGTAAGATCTTACAGGCTGAAGCAATTTTTTGCCTCTCCTCTAGAGATGTGCTCTGTGTGACTTGAGATAACCCATTGAATTTAGACAGGTATTTCAAAGGCTGAGACAGGGAAAATGGAACTTGATTTTCCATTTGATTGGTGTTTTCAAAAAGTCACCTTCCCACAATCTTTGAAGAAGGAAGAACAGTTACTTTCCCACTGAGGTGCATCCTGTGACTTACTTCCAGCTTTACTACAGAAAAAAGAGTAGAAGAAAACACAACACTACCCTACAATTTTTATTGAGGTTAGGAGTGACTAATGGCATAAGTGCAGTAATGATGGGCATTACTATTGAGAAACCTCCCTTATAATATACAGCAGCTCATCTGAACAGTGGTTTGAATTTGGCTGTGCTACCACTTGATCACAGGTTCCAGTACAGCTGGTAGATTTAACTAATAAATCTCACTTCTAATCAATTCAATTCTGATTTCTGTATTGGGACTCACTAGCTTTATTCATGAGAGAACTTACATTAAATTTTCTTGATGTTAGAAAGTACACTTTGAAATCTGGTGAGCAAGAGTCAGGATTTACCCCAAAACTTAGTTTAGATTCTTCTAGATACCTGCAATCTCTTCTGGCATCAATGAAGCTGCAGGCTTCATAGCCTTGATATATTTTCTATTCATTGTTTATTTGCTTCCTTCATATTTTGAAAGAGGAAAATTCCCGACACAACTTTTGTGGACCTACTGCAACAAATATATGCATATGACAAGTACATAAAAAGCATTATATTATCAAATGTCACTACAGGGATATTGCAGGAGATCTCCTTCAGTCTAATCCCCATAGTTATCATTGCTTGAGACATTTCAAAATGGCAAAATCTAGCAATTAGGTGGTTTATATTTGGTATTAGAACCTGTTGCATAAAAAGGTAACAAATTGCTAGAAATCTCATTTATTAATTTTGTCTTTCCATTATTTTCTTCTTGTTCTTTTATTATATAATGTTTCCTTCTATTTCTATCTTGTCAAAAATAAATAAGGCGATAAAATTATATTCAAAGATACTTTCACAACATTTGAATATAATGAACTTTTTTAGATGCTAAATGTTCTAATGCCTGGTACTTAAGTAATTACTATGATGAGACTCTGTATTAAAGAGACTCATTTGACAGATTAGTTAACAAAAAAATTCTTTGTTACATAATCTCCATTTCATCAGAGCTTCAATGTTGGGCAGAAATGCAATCCTACAAAGTACTATGAAGACTGAATATGAAAATGTTGGTAATGATTTGGTTGAAGTCCTTGTGTGCATTTCAGTTCACATCTTTTCTTGCATACTGTTATGAAAATTTTAGCACATATTTCACACACCCTTGAAACAAAAATGAAAACTCCCAGAAAAGTAGTTTAATGCAGACCTTCACATAGCACTGTTAGATGCCACAGAGCCCAAATTTAAGTACTTTTTTCCCTCATACTCAAATTTTCCCTATTGTTGCTTTGCAGCTGAAAACAATATCTGGAATGCTTAAAATCACCACTTAATCAACAATTGGTCAATATTTGTTTCATATAGACTGTGTTGTTTCACCTTCGGCTAGACTTAGCAGAATGGAAGTGTGATTTTGTAGAATTCAGAATAAAAATAGCCAAATTTAACCAAATTCTAGCACACCATCATACAATCATAAAGGAGAAATTATGCCTGACCAATATGATATATATGATTCTGTGATGAAGTAACTGGTTTGACAGATGGAGAGCACTGAATGTTGCTTATCTCAAATTTAGCAGGGTTTTTTACACTGTCAAGTGTAAATTAACAAGTTCATAGAAATCCTTATGAAATACAGGCTAGAGAAAATGGTTGGTAGTGTGGGCTTAAAACTGACCGGCTGCTATGATCATAGAATTGGTACCAACAACACAAAGTCCATGTGGAAGACAGTCACTAATGGTGTTCCTTAGGGATGAAAACTGGCACATATTGAGTTTAACTCCTTCATTCAAGACTGAACTGTGAGCAGATTTTCAGCTGGCATAAATCTGGGAGCAGTAACTATTACACCAGAGGATCATGCTGCCATCCAGGTGGACTTGGGCAGACTGGAGAAATGGACCAGCAGAACTCCCAAGAAGTTCAACAAGGGCAAGTGAAAAGTCCTGCACCTTGAGTAGAAGGAGGAATAACCCCAGGCACCAGTACAAACTGGGGCCAATGAGCTAGAAAGCAGCTCTACAAAGAAGGCATTTTGTGTCCTTATGGGCAACAAGCAAACCGAGAGCTAGCACTACACCCTTGAAGAAAAGAATGTCAAAAGTATCCTGGACTGCATTAGGATAATTGTTGTCATCAGGTCAAGGGAGGTGATCCCTCAACTCAGCGCTGGTTAAGGCTATGAATAGCTGGGTCTAGTAGTGAGTTTCCCAGTACAAGAAATATAGGAGCTTACTAGAGTGAATCTGATACATCTTGGATGAAAATGAGTAAGGAATTGCAGCACCTGACAGCCAAAATTACTGGGAATGGTCAGCCTGGGAAAGAGAAGGTTCAGGTGTACAAACCTGGGAGGAGGGAACGAAGAAGAGGCAGTCACCAGCTTCTCTCAGTTGTGCCCTCTGGAAAGGGCAATTGGCACAGATGAAAACACATGAAGTTCTATCCAAAGACAAAAAAACACTTGTTTTTTACTGCATCACATGGCCCAGGGAGGTTATAGAGCCTGCATCCTTGGAGGTATAGAAAACTGGAGTGATCCTGGGAAACTTGCTTTGGCTGCCCCTGCTTTAACAGGGAGATTGGACGAGTTGATCTGTAGAAACCCTTTCCAATCTCAATCATTCTGTGATTCTCTGATTGTGTATGTCAAACCATCTCACAGTTTGAGTTATTTTCAACATTGTTTCAAATTCTTTGAAAAATGTCTTCTAGCATTATGACAGACATGGGAGGAAGTTTAAAACAAGAAAAATGTTCTGGCAGCAACCTTAATTTTCTTGTTTATATAAACCTATATTTTGTTGTTTTTTTCCTTTCCTCTATAATTTCCAGCTTGTGAGAAAAACTACAATTCAGTGTATTTGGAGTGCAGAAATTTGCTATGATTTCTTTTGATTCTGGTATGCCTAGAGAAATGCTAGATAAGTGATTAAAATGCATCTATTAGGACTAGATATTTCTGGTTTAGATGCTAAAGATATAGACATACCTTTAACTATATTTATTTATGGTTTCTTGTTTTGCCAGAAAGAGTTCTTCAATCTCTTCTAGAAATATTTTGAATACAAAAAACATTGAGTATGTAAGAGTTTATTTTGTGGATGTGTGGTAAATTCAAAGATAAAATTGAAAAATGAAAGCCATTCATATTTTTGTACAAATCTATGTGTATACTTCATAGCAAAAACTGAGAAACTGAATAACACTTTTAATGCCTATAAATATTAATAAATTTTTAAGATTACATTTTGCAGCACAACAAAGTTGCATCTAGGCTAGTGATGAGAAGTTTATCTTTTCATTTAAAAGAACCACCTAGAAAGTTAAAATGAAACTCTTTGAGATGTTAAAAAATGAAAATAAGCTACTGTAGAATATATGATGATAGCAGTATTTGAAAGGTTAGTTTATGGTTTATGTAAACTACAAATACTGGCCAAATACCAGCAAGCTGATAATTTTTTACTGATGGAATTGTATAACATAAACAACTAATACAATTAACAACATTTTTTGTTTTGCATATACAAAGAAACTCGGCATTAATTATCAATTACTAAATCCTGCAATCAATGACAGCAAACCTACAGTAATACCACTGTTAAATAATCAAAACAATTTTCTACCATAGATTTTTTATGCATTCCTTACATGTACTAAAATGGCAGCTTCTTCATAGGAGCAATTACATATGTGCAGTACAAATAAATTTAGTTTAGAAATATAATTCTAAATTTCTTTTTTGGTAAAATACTGTGGAACAAAAGAATGTAGAAGTGATGCAAAACCATTGAGAAGGGAAACACAATTTTTCATGCTTTCGTTAAGTTTATTTATGTAGTTAAAATGTCACAATATGAATCATTGGTTTATAAGACACCTACCTTGATGGGTAAACAGCAGCTGAAGTTCCAACTGCTTCCAAAGTTAACCAAACTTTGAATAGAGATTTTCCAATGGGTCTTTTCTTTTATTATCATCTGTTTTCATATATTTCTGTAAGAACACGCAAAACGTAGAGAAGATACTCAGCTATAATATCTTTCAGGAAGTAATTTCTTTATAGTTCACTGACTTGCAAGAAAAACATAATCTAACCCAAAGTCACATGTGAGTTAAAACATTTTATATATTATTTATATTTTTAATATATTATTTAT